>WBMW01005327.1:198220-474270 GCA_013396635.1 Penelope pileata
GGAAACACGGGAGCGCGGCCCGCGCCCGCCCGCGGCCCCGCGCCGCCTCCCCCCTCACCTCTTGGGCACCTGGAAGCGGCGCAGCCAGGCAGGCCGCTGCCCGCCGCCTCTCTTGGTCTTCCCGTAGCGGATGAGGTCCTCGAAGACGGCGGANGGGATAAATAAAGTCTGCATGTAGAGTGTTATGTCTTGCAGCTCTCTGCGTGTGAACGGGCATTTTCACCGTTTCGCTCACGTTTTCATTTGGAGCCAGTCACAGCGAGAGAGTGCCACTGCCCAGGGCACTTCGATGCACCAAAAAGCGCTGGGGAACTCCTCAGTTGCACCGGGGTGACTGGGGTACCACAGGAATAGCGGTGCTGCAGTCCGATCACCTCACAAATTCCTGTTAAAATATCTCAGTTCTACCCACTAGCTGTTCCCTGGTGTGCTGTACCTCAGTAGGACCATCAACTTGCAATTTTTTTCCTATTATTACCCTCATACATACATAGGGTTCCTGTTTCTTTCACTCCATCACTTCGCTATTCTGGTCTGCTGGGGTGTCCAACCCTCTAACTTGCCTGGGCTGCAGTGAGTGAAGAGGCATTGTCTTGGGCCGCGTATGAAGTATATGATACAGTTAATGTATAAAAGTAACAAAACTTTTTTATTTTTTAATATTTCAATTAAAACAACAACAAAAAAGAGGGCAACAAAATTAGTAGGTTGAATACATGTGGTCTAAGTAAAACAGCATCTTAAGTCAGGAAAAAGTAGCTGATGGATACTTCAAAGTCTTTGAGTACAGAGCAGATCCTTTTTAATGTGTCGTATTTGTTGACTCCAGCTCTGCTTTCCTGTGCAGGAACCATAGCGTGGATGAAGTGCCCCCACACCAGCTCGTGGCAGGAACCAGTACACTGTGATCCACACAATTTTGGTCAACACTTGCTCAAAAGTTACTTCTAGCTATTGTGAAGGAGCTGCAGATTCCACAGCAGCCCCCAACAAGCCCTGCAGTGTCCCCATGAGTGTCCACGTCACTGTTGTAGTGAATCAGAGGTTGCAAGTGGCAGATGTAGTGGACGAAGAAAGAGAAATACTTCTATGCATGGGTTCTTCATTGTTTGTGGGTGCTGGTTATGCTCCCACACTCATGTAGAGCAGGTTTAAGTTAATCGGGCTGATGTCAGTCTTCTGCAAAGCTGTTGATGGGCAGAGGGCTGTGAAGTTGCAGTCCTAAGGCTTTCTTGTCTGTGTCCTTAAGAATTCCTGCATGTCCAAGGCACTCTGGAGACGTATGGTCAGGATCTGACTTCAAAATGTGGTCAGATTGCTGCCTGTTTCCTCAAGGCTTAGGTAATTGGAGGAAGAAATGGAAGGCTTACAACTGTGAGGTTGGGAAATGGCTTGAAGGAGAGAGGAATCAACAGTTGGCTGTCTTAAGTACGTGTTCTACTTGCAAGTTATATATTTGCAAGGTACGCTGAGGAATATGATACCTTTTCAATATGAGTTGCACTCTGCTACTTCTCATAATTGTGTGTACTTTTTGCACGGTGGTAAGGACCGTTCTCTCTAGGATTATTTCCTTAGCACTTTGCATCTTAGGGCACATTATTGCACCCCTGTGCGACGATTTCCACAGTTTTTATGTGACAGATCCCTCTAGGTGGCACCAGCACTCTGCAGTTCCTCAAGTGCCAGAGGGACCTACCCGCTGTCCCTCGCCCTGCTGCCTGCAGGAGCCCGCGGTGCCACCAGCAGCCTGTGGGCAGGAGCTCTGCGTCGCTGGCCCCTCGCATCTACTCCAGCTTTGGCTATTCCGAGCAGCTCATGTGCCATGAGCATTTGAATGATTTGGGCAATTACGGGTGTCTGTGGGTGTTTATTAGCTTTTTGTGGCAAATACTTGTTCTCACAGCTATTACACTGTTTTCAGCTTGATGGGTAGAGTTCAGCTTAACTTATCTGTGAACTAGCTGAAACCAGGTAGCTTGGTTCCTCATGTAACTATGGGGACAGGTACCTCCAGAGTGCCTGAGCTTTCCTTCCAAAACCCAGCTGTGTCTCAACTGTAGAGCTGAGCTGTCCTCCCAGGTGGAGACCTTCCCAATGGCAATTGAATCTGGAAGGATTCAGAATAAAAATGTCTGTAAGTTTTTCATGCTCTTGGATCTAGAGTTGTTTCAATGAGTTTCATGCAAAGAGGCTTTCACTGAGATTAGAAAAACACAACACGTTTTCATAAAGGTGTGGAGCATGCAAGAGAGTTATCTTGAGACATAACTACTTTGTGTTGCCTGCTTGTTAAAGAAGATCTGCTGGGACAGGCCACAGATTGCTGTGAGCCACCAGTTACAGCAAATCTTGTTTGCCAGGGTCTGAAGCAATGCTGTGCAAAAGGTGGGCAGGAGCATCAATCATGGGCTGAACTGCATGGAAAATGCCAGAGAGAACAGATAAGGGCTCATCTTTGTGTCGCTGAGCCAGACTCATGCGGACCAGAGCAGACTACAATGTCTGACAACGCTTCATCAGATGCCTGTGGGGTGGAAGGGTGGGGGTCTGCTTCTGGTCTTTTCAGCTCAAACCATCATATTATTCAAAGGAACTTGTCTGCTGAGGGATGGAAATCAGTGTCATTGACTGGCCAGCCCAGAGCAGATTTCACTGCAACTCTGGACTTGATAGACCTACCAACTTATTTTATGTAGTGATTTGATTTTATAACGTACAAGTAAAGATGGGGAAATTGTGTAGTTATTCAGATAGTTTCTGCTGGTTGGTTTGTTCAGATTTTTTCCCCCAAGGTAGATTTTAATTTGCTAACAAAGCCTGAAAAGCTTAGTGAGTATAATAGCTACAGGTGTGTGTCGTAGTGATCTCTGTGGGACACAATTTGATTACAATTTTGGACAAGGGCAAACTTGAAAGTGCCAGCTGAGGCCATGGTCCTTCAGACCTTCATGAACGTCCTTAAAACCAATGTGAGTGGAGATCCTAAAATCTAGATACTGAGTTACAGGACATGATCTGTGTTAATTAAGTTGGCTGGTACCAGAGGGTCTGAGGACTTTTATTAGTAAAAACATTCCTTGATTCATCTAATTAGCATCACTTCTGTGGTTTGTAGGAAAATAAACCAGGAAAGCCAACAGATTTCAACATTTTGAAGGTTAAAATACTGGCCTGTGCTCTACTGGTTTTAATCATTGGAAGATAATACCTAGATGGGGGGGAGGGGGGCAAGAAAACATAAATCACAGAGCACAAAAAAGAGTGCTTCGAGATGTGAGAAACTTATTCCAAAATGCTCTTCCCACAATTCAGGGGTGACTGCATGTCCTTGGCTTTCCAATTAGAAAGCAGCTGATGGAAAGCAGGAATTGCTCTCTGATAAGACAAGAAGTCCCATGCCTGGTGGGTGCTGGGCTCACGGGAGGGCAGGAAGCAGTACCCACATCACGCACCTCGTGAGACTGGCATTGGCAGCGTGCTGTGCGAGCAGCATCATGGGGAGGTGAAAAACCTGCCACTTCCACATCAAGTACAGTATGATTGACCCCGCAGTCTCCTCTAAATCAAAGACAGTTGATCTCGAGCAAGGAAATAGCTGTAGCGTTATGTTGACATGGCTCTCAGTGCATGGCTGATATGCATACATTCATGGACTTCAGCATGTGACTTCTGCATCTCTCAGGGCTGTGATACTAAGATACAGGGCTTGCTCTCTATTCGGCTATATTATTTGTTGAGTTTTCACTGGTCGCGGCTACTAAGTATCTTGCCAACTTTGTAGACTTGGAAACTGAGAGACAGTTTGGAGTTTCAACCTGGGGAATAAAATCAGCTTTATTCCTGCTCTGGAGATGTGTGATATGGTATTGGTCATGGGCCAGTTGCATGCTGTGAAGGCTAAGTCGGGGCAAGTGGCAGTCATTTGCTGTATGAACCTGGATTTGGGATTTCGTAAGGGTATCCTAACCTAAGGAAGTTTGCAAAGGAGATAATTACCTAAAGTTCATATAGAATCATTTTTATTTGCAAAATAGCTTAGTGAGAAATGAATACACCTTTACTTAAGATTACAGCTAAGTTGTGGTTAAAATGAGAGCAGGTCAAACAACTTACAGTTCCCTGGGATGCATCATTAAAACTTTCTTTGCCAAAGGGCACTTGTCCATGGTATAGCTCCAAGGCTCTGCAGGGGCAGAATTCAAACCCTGAATAACAGCAAGCACTGCTTTCCAGAGGAGAAAGATTAACGTCGATAAAAGCCATGGAGGGCAGCTAGCTTTAACAGGGCTGTCAGCTGGTGGGGGAAAGCTGCAAGTAAACCTGGCAGGCAAAGAGAAAGGTAATATCAACATTAATAACTCACAATTGGGAAGGATCAAAATTTCCTCAAGGAAACAAAGACCTTCTTTATGCTGCTTTATTCCCTCTGTGGAAATAGCTGGCATTAGTGGCCCTTTCCCACTCCCTCCAGGACTTTAAACCAAAAGTAATTTAATGCTAGTGCCTGTTTGATAAGTGTCAGCTGGGAAACAGAAAGGGGAACTAGATGTTGTTCTAGAAGGATGAAAGTTGCTTCAATACAATCTGCAGAGAACAAATTTGTCTACATCACATCTTGAGGACCACTCCATGACCCTTTCGGTTTTGATGTTGCTTTTCTTCCAGAGGGTGAGCCTGAAAGTGTGGCCTACGTGTGGCCAACCTCTGGAGCACCGAGCTGTAGTGTGCGTAAGCATGACTTACATAGCTTATTCTACTTGCTCAGCTTGGAAAAGCTCCACAGAGGCTGTCCTAAGGAGCCTGCAGGATGGTCCAGAGAGGTCATGAAGAGCATGGTTCTGGAAGTGGCTCTTCTACCACTCGTTAGCTAAAGGGAGTTAATCACAGGGGGCTAAAGAAAGTCCCTGCATTCCAGAGACAATACTGCCTGCCTCAACACAGTAAACTACTAGGTTTGAAAATGCTGGGCTATTTTCCTATTCTAGAATGCAGCTGTATATTTTGTTCATATGCTATCAGTGTTTTGCTGCGTTGTGCCATAACATGAAGACATAGGTTTCATTCGTGTATCTGCTCATACTTACCAGTGATCCTACCTTGGGAAAGATACAGAGGCTCAATGAACCCTTACCGTCCATGGCCTGGGGCTAGAAAGAAATTCAAGTTTTAAACTATTAAATACAGTTAACAGCTGTAAAAACAGCTGTAGAATATCATTTGTGTTTCTAAAATTAAATATGTCACAGAGGAAGGGAACGATGTTTATGAATATTCATTTTTTTTCATTTATCTGTATTGTATGAATATAATTCTGGCAAATTAACTTTTCCTGGTTAATTCAAAGTCTGAAAGACAGTTTAACATACATACTTTCTTGTTAGTACAAGTATTCACACAGTGTGATAAGGGGAAAAAAGATGATAGCACAGGAACTACCAGCTAAACTGCTGTCTGATCTTAGCAGAACTTGATCCTAGAGGTACCTGAGCTCAGGCTTTCAGTTTGACGTGGAGGCTGGAAATTAGAAAAATGAGTGGAGGCTGCAAAAAACAGAGCATCCCTTTGCAGTATTTCCAAATGAAGGTCTCTCTGCAGGAGAATGTGATTTTATTCAAAGAAAATTAATTCCCGGTCTAGTTCTGAATGAAACTGGGAGTGGGAGCAGAGTCAGTGCCACAGTAGCTCACTACATCTTGTTTTATTCTGGCAGTTGCTTCCTTTGCTGTGTACTACTTCTCTTGCTGGCATATCCTTCATTTTGTAGACTCCTTTTGCTAGCTGTTTGATTTGTATGTAGACTTGCTTTTCTAAATTATTTTATGTAACAAACCTTTACAATATTTTTTTCTCTAGTGTACTTCCTGATAAAATATCCATGGTAAATATTTATCAGAAAAATGTTGTATTAATCATTTTCTTAATAAATATTTTTTAGAGGCTTACCACTACAAACCTGTATGGAAGTGTGATAAATACTGACTACAGTTAGGGCAGAAACAGTGTCTGCATGCTGCATGCATGTTCAGAGGCAGCTCATCAGTGATAAATTTCTCTGTGATGCTTTGTAGGTAGGAGAGCTGAGCTTGGTGGTGCAGCGTTAACTCCTGAGCTGAGCACAGGATTAAGAGGCAATCTTAAGAAGCTGGGACACTGCCGCATGTAGCCCTCCTGTCCAGTCTGAGCTGTGATACAGTGGGACAAGGATGCCAGTGCCCACTTCATTACGGTCTGTGTGCAAAGTTGGGAAAATTATTAAAAATGAAAAAGTCTGGAGGTGGTAAAAGCAAATGAAAGGTCGTGTGCGAGTTAATTACTTGTAGTGCTGGTGTAAACTACTCTGTTACTCTCTGAACCAGAGGCTAGAAAAATAAACCATTACGAACGAGCAGATATGATTGAGGCGTGTGGGGTCTCCAACAGTAAATAATCTCAGCCTTTGTGTTCAGATACTGCAAGCAGCTTTGGCTAACGTCACATCTTGCCTGCCAGATTCATTGTGTGCCGTTCAGTGGCCAAAGCACTTGAGACAGCAGTTAATAAATATTCGCATTGTCTGGACGCAAAACAAAGTTAAGGTCATACGGGGCTGGCTCAGTTAGGAGGAGATGCGGGCTGTGTTCTCCACACTTCTGACTTTACTGTTATAATGAATTCTCCCCATGACAGTCTTCAAAACCCTTGGAATGAGAGTGAAAAGAAGGCTGTCACTGCAGTAGGGACTTGATGCTTGCACATAGCTCTGCTCTCCATGTTGAGAGTGCAGAGCAATGTACTGCTGCTCAAAAACCCTCTTCTCCTTGCTCATAGGCATTGTGGAAAGGTGTCAGAAACAATGGTATGTGCCTTACTAACACAAAGGGACAAAAGAGTTGGATTAAGGGTGGAGCTCCACCCTCAGCATTTAGCCTCATAACGTCAGTCAATTTATTGTGCCACAGTGCTTTTCTGCATCGTGTAAATTTTACATGCAGTGTACTATTCCTACTGTAATAACTCAATCCTGAAATAGTTAAATGAAGGAAAAAAAAGGAAAGATGCAAAAGCAGCAATTTGTAACAGCATGTAAACCATTTGGTTTTTCTTTCCTATCGTGGATGTGAGAAGAAATATAGCCGAGGTAGGAACCCTAAACCTTCCCCACTGGCTGGTCTGAGCCAGTGTTCAGAGCACAGGGCAACAAGTGTTCTACTTGGTGCTGGTGCAGTTTTGTGTGCCGCAATGTAAAGTCATGAAATGATTAGAGTGTGTCTAAAGGAGGGCTACGAAGATAGTGAAGGGCCTCTACAGGTCAAGAGGTGTGAGGAGCAGCTGAGGTCCCTTGGTTTGCTCAGCCCAGAGCAGAGGAGGCTGAGGGGAGGCCTCATGGCAGCCTACAGCTTCCTCAGTAGGGGAGCAGAGGGGCGGTGCTGAGCTCTGCTCTCTGGTGACAGCGACAGGGCCAGAGGGAACAGCATGGAGCTGTGTCAGGGGAGGATCAGGTGGGGGTTAGGAAACTGTTCTTCACCAGAGGATGGTCGGGCACTGGAGCAGGCTGCCCAGGGCAGTGGTCACAGCCCCATGCTGCTGGAGTTCAAGGAATGTTTGGACAATGCTTTCAGACATAGGGTTTGAATTTTGCCTGTTGCTGTGTGGAGCCAGAGGTTGGACATGATGACTCTTGTTGCACCCCTTCCAACTTGAGATATTCTATGATTCTAAGTGATAAAGACCTCCGCTGCACTGCCAGCCTTTTACACCACTGTGAAGGTTGTATGAAGCAGTCCTGGCTTCTGCTCCCCTGGCTGGGCTGTAGGGGAGAGGACAGCGCCATGCATGTTGACTCTGTGCCTGGTGGGTGGCTGGGCGAGGTGCATGGGTACTGCCGGACAAGAGGACAGAGCATGTCATGTCACAGCTCCAAATGGGAGAGAGTGCAGCCTTCTTTCCTGCCTCTGCCACAGTCAGGTTTAGAGGCATCTGCTCTGCCTGACAGCGCTTGGGGAGCCAGGTGGAAATCTTCAGATTCTGCATTTTTGAACTTCCGTTAAATTCAGCCCTCCATTTGCTCGATGAGCTCTTCTGAAAATCCAGCCTGGATAGGGAAACACATATCTAGCTTCTGTTTCTCCATGTCACCCTGATCCTGACAGCTTTAGCCTGCTGTCTTGCCTAACTCACCTTCTAAAGGAGCCATCATCTTCCAAGGTGCTCGAGGCCTTCAGGAACAGATCAGTTTAATCCCCAGGTACCAGTGCTGGAATGATGCCTGCACTGGAGGGGCTGCTGTGGTGTTTGTCACACCTAAAGATGTGGTGCTGGTGGATGCTTTTCTCTGCTCATTTCCTTCCTTTTATCTGTGTGTGGGATGTGTTCCCACTTACATCTAAAGAGCCTTGGAAACTGATCTGATGAGTTAGAAGTGGCTACTTAGGAGGAAATGAAAATAACTCTGCGTAGTTCTTTGTTATTTCCTCAAGTCTCTCTGTGACTAGTGCTAAGCTGTTATGATACAGGATTTCTGAGATGCCAGAGAGGAAGAACAAAGGGGTTTTTGTGTAGTGCTCATTTTTCCACCCCGCAGTTTTGGATCCCTGCTTGTGGGACCAACACAGAGCCACCCTGCTGCTGCTCTCCAACAGTGCTGAAATAAAGTGGTGGTGTGGATCCTGCTGCCAGCCTACGGCTTCGCTGGGGCTGATGTGAATACACACTTACTGGGAATTTGATGAATTCTACTACTAATTTTTTTTTTTAATTGAACTATATTTTATTTCTTTCATGTGCAAAACCTCTCTCTCTTTTTCTCCCTCCCTCTCTTTCTCCCTCTCTCTGTCTTCTCTGTTTTTCTTTCCTTTTTTTTTCTTTTTTTTTCTTTTTTTTTTAAATGAGCAGGAAATGTTTTGGAAGGGAGAGTCAAGAGACTTAAGTCTGGAATTTTTATGTACACCAGAAACTTAAATGTGTGGTTCAAGCTGATAAACTTACCACACCTCTTTCTGTTTTCTTTATAGACTTATTACAAATATCTGGCTTGGAACCTGGATTTATGGTGTGAACAAAAGAAATATAGGCCATAGGGACGTGAACAGATAAATCTCAGGAGGAGACATGAAAGGGTTTGTTCAACTTTTAAACTGCTTCTTAATGAAACAAAATAACAAAAAGATCAGAACACTCATTTTTAAGAGGGTTCATGTTTAGTGAAGCTGTTGAACTTCAGTAACGCTACGTACAAAATATCCCCTCTGTTGTTTCATGCTTGGGTTGAAACTGCATGTAGAGGGTCCAGCCCTGAGTTTCTGGTAGCATCACAATTTGTGTTGCTATCAACTGTACAAAATTTTTTTGTACAGAAAAAAGAACAGTGAGTAGAGAGTGCTCAAACTGTTTTTTGAAACTAGAGGTAGCCAAAAATTCCCAGTGATTCATTTCTAGGAACGCTTTTTTAGATTCATTGAATGTGCAGTGTTTACTGAAAATATGTACACTTTCATGATATTGGGGAAAAGAGTAAAGAGATCATTTCTGTTTGTTTTCTTTCTTTATGTAGTATTCTTTTTAAAAGACCTCTAATCAAAAAGACAGATTTCATTTTTCCATTTTGGAAAGGAACACTTTTTTAAAAATCAATCTTATTTCCTGTGAGGCAGAGAAAGCAGTGGAAGCCCAATTTGTGCCAACAGACAGGAGGACCATGCAAAGTGATTTCAGAATACTTCAAGTGTTACTTCAGTTTTGGCAATGTCATGGTCTCTGAAGCCACTGTGATCGTCCAGGCCAACATCCAATCCATCTCCAGCAAAGGCGTGAGTTTGTTGAAAGTTTGAATTAGAACATCTCTAAGGTAATGAAAGGATGAATACTCTTGACTTGTTAATTTCCAGTGGTGGAGATTTCCCACAACTTTGTAAATTGTTCCAGTGATAGGTTATCCTCACAGGTGAAGATCTTGCACTTTCTGGACTGAATGTGTATGGCTTCAGCTTTTCCCTCTATGGAATTATATTTTGGTCTCCTATAGTGAGAAATTTTCTACTCAAAAACTATAAGATCTTGGAGGAGAAACTTAATTGTAGGTTTACTCATTCCCCATATCCCTGATGAGAGTTACTGACCATTTAATGGTTACTTGGTGTCCCCTGTGTAATGAATTCTTTAATCTTCATGCTGCAGGTGTCCACACCACGGTTCTGCCACCTAGAAGGCACCTTTCCCAAAAGTTAGGTAGGTGTTCCAAGGCCAAAATGAGTACGGAGACAGATCTATCCAGCCCCATTAGGATGACTCTCAGTGAAAGCAATGAGGCACCTCAGTAGGAACAGATGGGGAATTTATGCTGCTCCTACCTGAGCTGTCATTTCTCTGTGGCTAAATAAGATATTTGCCCCTGACCCCGTGAAGCTGATCCCTTTCAAGTACACTAAATTAACTTAAAAGAAAATCAAGTCAGAGTCCAAATATAAACAGATTAACTGTGGGCCCTAACAAATGAGATTGCTGTGAAGAATTATGTAATTCTCAAATTTGACCTCTAGTCAGTGTAAAAACCTTCAGGAGCAGACACGTCTTTATGAGGATATACTCAAAGCTTTTAAATGTCTAAGGCTCTGTGGTTTTGTCATGAGCACATAGTAAAAGTGTCTAAACATCGCTACTGCGAATGTCTGGAAGTTACCAGCTAAGACATAAGTAGCTAATTGAGTGCAGCACCAGCAGGCTCAATAAGTGGGCATTGGTTTTAATGTTATGTGGAAGGTTTAATATTCAAGTGAATATGTAATTGCATTGCTTATTCTAAAGAATGCAAAAGATAAACAATTACTAAACCTTTTGTTAATTCAGCTCAAAAGAAGTGATTAAAAGTAGAATGAAATAAATGAAAACAAAGCACTACCAAATTCTTTTACTTGCTCTTTTTGTTAAGAAAGATCTTTCTGTGATTCAACCGCTGACTAAAAAGGAACATTGATAATTTTAATTTATTACGAGCTAACAAAGTATTTTTCATTTGAACAATGATTTTCACTTAGCACATTAATGTTGACAGAAAAAGACCAAAGGCACCCTTGTGACTTTACCAGCATGTCATAACAAAATGAAGGCTTAACCTGTTTCTGAAGGATTGACTTTCAAGCAGGAAACTGGGCTATTTTGGAAACTTAGCTAATGACACTGTTATTTTTTCTCCTGAGTGATAAGGTTGATGGATACATACCACTTGTATTTTGCTTAATCCTTTTTCTCCCATGCTCAGGACTATCACTTACACCATAATGTTGATCAATCAATGTGTATTAGTGTCTAGCTCCACAGACAGATGCTCTTGACATGTCATTTGCAGCTGTGAATTTATTTCAGCAGAATTATCTGACACACAGTATGCTTCTTTTCTTTCACTGCAGGGACCAGTGTTTTCAAAGGACCAAGGAGAACTTGGTGTCCACCTCGCAGTGATATTCCATGAGCATTGAGCAACTGGATGCAATAGGAGTCCTGGAAAACCCAACCATAGGCTAATTCGAGTCTTCCTTACGCTCCAGAATAATGTCACAATAGTCTAATGTCTAGAGATGTAAAGAGTGATAAACATACGGGCTTATGAGGTTTAGAAAGGGTACTAGTAACAGTAGCTACCACAGGTGTTCAAGTAGTCAGGATTTTTCCAAGCTAGCTCCCTAAAGTAAATTCTTACAGTGAGCACACAGTAAAGGATATAATTGGATTATAGAGCTCTACAATATCAGTCCCTGGCTTCCTTATAGAATTTAAAATCTATTTAAACTGCTGATGGAAAGTTTCCAGTTAAAGAGAAGAGATGCTCAATAAAAACATGATTTTACCATCGCCCGACACTTCTGAAAGGTCGTGAGGGCAGATAAACAACTTCCTGCAGCTGTGGCAACATCTGGCACACGACCGAGGCAGAGAGCGTGCTTCACAAAGATAAACATATCAGGTTGTATCTCCATAGTCTCCTACACTTCTGGATAAAGCTTAGGGAACTGAACTTGGCCCTGCAGTGCCAGCAGTAATTAATACCTGAATCTGCTTTGCTGCTAATGAAGCTTGGATAGCTTAAATTTGGTTGGGATTTGTTTCAGACATCTTGTAACACAGATTGATGAGTTTTTTCCTCCAACAAAGGCTGTCATGTTCCTTTTTGGTGCACAGAGGGGCAATTTTTATTTGCTAACTGAACAAACTGGAATTAATAAATGACTTCTGACTGACCCCAGATTGAAACTTTTTGGCATACGCAATGAAGCGAGCTGATTTAACTTTAATGTGAATGAGAGAACCGAAAAAGAATCAGTTATATTTTGTGACGTTTTTGTATTTGGACTGAAGAGTAGCATCACACAGCTGGCAAGGCATTTCCCTTGTAGCCTCTTTGGTGCATTACACCTCTGGGGGAAAATCAAGGTCCAGGGCCCCTCTCTTCCTGCTCTGGTGGAGCCAGACTCCTCTTCTATAGCATCTCCTGTACTGTGAGCTATGGTCATCTGCAGCTCTGCTGGACCTTGTGTTGAAGCTGCTTCGTTTCCAACACTGCACTCTCAGAAAAGATGCCTTAATCTTTGAATGACCGTCTTCTGTGTCATCGCTGTGAAGGTAGCCTTCCGTGAATGCATCACAGAGGAGATGCTGGGCAGACACAGAGCTCTGGTGGTGGCTTTTGGCTGTGCTCTCTTCCAAGGACTGCTTGAACAGCAACTGGCTATGGAACGGGCATGTTTATGTCTCTCTTACCAGCTAGATCTCCAACACAAGGAGCTTTGCCCCTTGAGAGGAGAAGAAAAATTTCTCTTAGCTTTGCTGTTTGCACTGAAGGATAGCTGTCTGGGTGTGTAGCTGCTGCTTATGTGTCAGAAAATCACTCTCTCGCTTGCCTGTGGATGCTTACGGTGTCTTCCATGAGAAAACTGAAGTTGCTAGGGCCTTGGCCCCGAATTTATCCTGTCTGAAAATGACATAGGTTTAGACCGAATTTAATTTAGTTCAGGAAAAAAAAAAAAAAAAAAGGAAAAAAAGGCAATCAAAGAAAATTCATGAGTTATAAAACATTTGTTTTCTTTGCAAAGCCATGTTAGGTAAGTGCTTGTCCACATCTCAACACATCATAGAGAGAGACCCGCAGGAGCTAACAATATCCGCACCATTTGATGTTGTGCTTCCTGGCAGACACCTATCGGGGATGACAGGGGAGTATCATTTTTACATTGCGGTGTTTCTACCAAACTGCTGATAGAGCCCTTCACAAGATCACAGGAGGGTCCGTATCATCTGATTAGCATTTAGAGAAGCTGGTGGGCCGGGAGGGAACCGCAGGAGACCAGAGCCCGCCACCCTCAAGGGCTGAGAGAGGAAAGACTCAATCAGTGGTTGATAAGGCTCAGCAATGATAAATCACAAACAAAACTTCAAGCTTAGGAATTCACAGCACAATCTGTCATGAATTTCCTTCCCTTCCCTCCCTCCCCAATATCTGATGAGGATTTGCCTTTTGAAACCGTCTCTGGCAGTACAAGAAATCAAGTTAGCGAGCATTGCCGAGCCATGCCTGCCTTTTGTTAGCGCTGTTAGTGCTCTATTTTTTATACCTATGTATTTGTGTGTCTGTGTGTCTGTGTGCATTTTTGCAAATTTGGCTGCTAAGAAGTAGTAGCAGGGGAAATTTTAAAGTTCAAGGATCTTTTTTTTAATATTAAAATGCAAAAATCTCTTGGCACCAGGCTATCAACACTTTAAAATAGGGAGATTTGAAAACTGCGTAGGAATCCCAGCTCCACACTGAGGTGTACTGCAAAATCCTTTAACAAAAAAAAATTTATAGTTGACTTTAAATAAAAAACCCTTCTCTACAGGAGGATTTGGCCTGACCTGTCTGCTAGGAAGAGTGCTCTCTGCGCCCGATTTCCCATCAGCTCTGTGAGGCTGGAACACCTCAGCCTGCTAACTGTATGTACATGTTCTATGTAAGTGTGACAGCATCAACGTGGGCCAATGCTTGAGCATGGTCAGTGCGTATCTTCCTGCACTGTGACCGTGGTAAAGTGCTAGAGAAAGGGGATAACACGTATACTGTCACTATTGGCAGCACTGTTGTAGGTCTGTCTGTCCAGGATGCTGGGCTGTCCTGCTACAGGTCTGTCCTCTTCTGCTGTGCTCTCTTAACCCCGTTCGTTAATTAATTGATGCAAAGGGGAGATGCAGATGTCTTCAGAGGAGGGTGAGCAGCCACCTTTCATACAAATTGGTTTCCTCCATCCCCTCAGAGAGATGGGAGGTGAGCAAAGCATGCACCAAGGGCTGCTTTCCAGTAGAAGCTGTTCTGCTGGGGCTTCACCCCTGAATGCACCTCACTGATGCTCTGCAGGGCTCCGCGCTGCGATGCTGCTGGGTGGGTGCAGAACAGCCTCGTTTCTCACACATGTGAATGTGTTTGGATTGGGATCAAATAACCCAAATGTACCCAGCTAAAAAGCTAAAAATGAGGAAAAAAAGCCAAAAAGATTGTTAGAATGGTCTGAGTGAGGAGGAAAAAGAAATATAAGTTTGAGGGAGAATGATGGCAAACAAAGACTGCAAAAGAGCAAGGAAGAAAGGAAGGCATTTGGAGACGTATCCGCTGTGTTGATCATACAGAAATTGCACGTATGCTGCTGCCTAGCTTGGGGGACGGTTGGCAGGAACTGTGCTGAGCATCTCACAGAAATATGCTCTAAAAATACGTTAAAGCATTGGCTAGTGCACTTCACACAAAAACCTATGGGTTTTATCCTAAACCTCACTGTGATCCTCCTCCTCTGCCATGACCAAGACATCCTGGGGTAGTGTTGCTTTGGATTTCTGTAGTAGTTGATGGGCTGAACTGAAGAAAGTATAGATGTTCTTTGCAAACTGATGAGAGAGAGAGTCGTTATCAGAGGGGAACACAGAGGACCTATTTTATTTTTTTACCTTGCTAAAAATCATGTATCACATTATTGGAATAGCATGCTTTTACATCTGTAACAATTCCTGTCCTGTAAGAGCAGCAAGATTCCTCCAAGGGATGCCCGAGCATGCAGAAATGCTGACACTAGCCCGAAGCTGGTGCTAACAATGTGCACAGCTTACTGTTATTAGACAATAACACGTACCCTGGGGCGTCTTCTGGCTTTTGATTAAGCTCCCTGGGATTCCAGCTTTGTAGATTGGCCATTGTAAATGCAGAGGAGGAAGAAAGATGCGGTCGCCTCTGCTCCAAGGGTGGTGCGAGCACCTCTCCCGGCAGGAAGTGCTGGGATGCCCTTGATGACAATGGGCAAACAGGCAGTGTTTTTGTTTATTTTCTCATAAAGTGCTGATGAACAAATGAGGCTGAGGCATTAAGAAGCTCACGCTGTGAGGAGAGATTTGAGTTTATCAGCTGCTTCTTGGCAGGGTAAATTTGACATACAGTGAGGATATAAAGCGATCCCTCCCTGAGGGCTGAGACTCTCAAGTTTTATTTCATAAATAAAAGGGGAAAAGTGCTTTCCTTAGAGCTTTGCTCTTCTCTTGAGTCAAGTTGGAAAAATGCCACTCCATTTGTTTTCTTTTAACATTTTTGGTGCAAAATGACCACAAAACAGCTAGCTGATTTATAGTTGAGGGCAGTAGAGGATGAGAGAAAGCTTCCATGGATAAAGAATGGACTGAAAATACCAAGGAAAACCTTCTCTGACTAGCAGGCTGAACTGTTATCCATGAACTTTTTCTCTTGACAGACTAAGCCCCACAATGATATGTGCTGTTCAAGGCTCGGGCTGGTTCCTGCTCTCACTGAAGACATCCCAAATGACTCAAACTGCTGCGTGCAGATCTGTCCCCAATGAAAGGAGGCAATAATGTCCCCAAACGATCACACAGATCATATGTAGAGCTCTGTGCAGCCGAGCAGTGAAAGCAGAGGCACTGAACTTCACAGCTAGCACACAACTCTTCCTTTTCCTAGTACCCTCATGTAGGACATCATTATACATTCCAGCAGAGAACTCATACTACATAGTAGATTTGGATATCATTTATTTAACATTTACTTTTTAAAAGCCAAGTGGGATCTTCCCTCCAAAGCACCTAGAGGCCAGTGGGGAGCTCCACATGATCTCTTGTAAAAAGGTGATGCCATATGGCAGGAAGCTGTTTATCTGGCTTCATTGCTGTAGGGAGTGAAAATTGACAGGACAATGCTATCTGCTGGGCTCACGGCCTGGGTCAAATCCTGCTTACCTTACTTATGTAAATAGTTCCACGCATCTCAATAGCTCTGTTTTGTTACAAACTGTCCCGATTTGCACTTTGCAGACTGAGTGCAGAAATTGCTTCCAAATCTTCCAAAAGGAGCTTTTCCCTCAAACAGAAAAAAGCTTTTTCCTGGGCAAAAGAGTCATCTGGGCTACTGCAGAAACCCAGTGGCGTTTCACAGGGAGTTTGCTTTTGAAGTTTGGTTGTGTAAGACAGGAGGAGAACCTTCCCTTCCAAGCATAATCCTGGAGCATAAAATCAGCTTAATATTTATTTATTTTGACATTCAAACCATTCTTTTTAATGTATATGTATAAGCTCTTAGGGATTTAGGTCTTCATCACTTGGTGATTTGCCTAGCATTTCTCATAGTCCCTGATACAAGGCAGCTATTTTTAAGAAACTGGAGTTCCTACTTTGCTATTCCTTTGTAATGGTTGGAGAGGGAAGGCTGGGGATAGGGAAGCATTTAAATAAAATGTTGAAGAGTGGTTTTACAGTCCCGCTGGAACCCACAAACAGGAGCTCAAACCCATGGAGAGCTTAACAGGACTTGACAGGATTGCCAGCCCCAGTGCCCAGGAATGCAGCACTCAGCCTCCCCGAGCTCCCCGGCTTCCACCACTGCTCTTCCACCGGTGCCCATGGGGCTCCTTCTGCAAGTGGTGGAAAGGGATTCAGGGCTGTGATGCTGTATCTTCCCCATGAGGCTGAGAAAATAAATATTTCCCGGCACTGGTCTCACCCAGGAGGTATGCTCTGAATATAAAATGCATTTTTCTAGGCAGGCTGTCCCACTTAACATATCAGGAGCCTTACTCAGAATGTAGACATTTCTCCTTTCTTTCTCTTCCTTTGCTTCTTCTATCTCTCTTTCTCAATTTCTGACAGCAGTGTCTGTAGGATATGAGACCCAGAGCCCCTTTCTTCCATTGCCTGATATCATTCAAGATCGATTCCTTAATTCCCCCTTGTACCAGATGATACTGACTGGGGAGTGATGGAGAGAACTTTATGCATAATCTTGGATTCAGGAAAAGAGATGTGAGCTAGAAACTGATTTTGAAGTGTTTTTCTTAATTGTTTAAGTATGCAAGTATTTCTTCTGGAAAAAAAAAGATGCTAAATATTATTGTAAGATGGAGCAATTCAGATGTGCTCATCTGGAATTAACTGCAATCTTGATTTGTTAATTTTGGCATTTGTGAGCGCGTGTGAAGCTGGATGGAGAGGGATTCATGCAGATCTGTGTGTTGGCCTGGCAAGAGACTAAAGAAATCGAAATAATGTAAGACCCAGGATAGGATTTGGTCTGCCTAAATCCCACACTGATCCTACTCTCTTGGATGGGCAAATTTCTCTCAGAAATTGTAAGCCTCGTGTTAGCAACCCACAGCCGTTCGTTTAGCCCTATCCCCTTTTGAAATAAGCAAGTCGCTGGAGAACCCCTTACAAAAGTGGGCATCTGGCGGGGGCATGGGGACATCCCTGGCATCCTGGTGGAGGGGTGGACACCAAACCTGGTCCAAAATCATTGCCTGCCAGGTGCACATGCTTTCTGGAATCCACACAGAGTCTTTTGGTTTCAGTGGTCTCCCCTTTGTCTCCTTTGGGTTTTCAGCAGCATCCCTGACACACAGCACAGCTTTGAAGGAAGGCTAGGAACATGCTCAAGCAATTACACCTCTCCATTTCTCTCACACCTGAATGAAGAAAGTTAACACAAGTGACGTATATTTCCAAGTATACGTAAATCCACACTTACATGTGGGAGGAATATCACCTTCGTACTTTGGCACCAGTTTCTACATCAGTTTAATCTTCTGCATTCATAATGACAAAGTCTAACATTTTTCAGATCTTAACAATTAGACTTCAGATTAAAACGTAGTCCTTCTTTATGGCTTTGTCTGCATAAAATCATACTCTTAATGTGGACACTAAGGTCTTGTCTGAGTTTCCTATCCTCAGGTATAAGGTGCCATTTGAAATACTCTGGGGGTACAAAGAGGACCCGCATGGATGGGCAGCTATGACACTTGGCCTTCAAGGCTCGCCCTTGTCTGGAGAAGAGTACTGGAAAACTTTAGAGCATCTCCAGAGGTACTAAATGCGATGTGTGGACAGCTGAGTCAAGCCTGCAGTAACTTAATCTGTGCCCTTGCTGTAAAGATTCCAAAAGCTTTGGCTCCTGGGATGTTCAGCTTCTGAACTCCTTGCTTTATAAACAATTTAAATAGGAAAGACTGAATGATATTAATTGAGGGACCCCAATTCTGCTGGTAATATTTTTGCTTAATGAAGTTGCTCTGTGGAAAGGTCTATCACGGCTTGTTTTTCTAGAAAAAAAAAAAAAAGCCTATGAATAATGAAGGGAAAATGTATTCAGAGGGATGCAATTTCTAAATGATAATTTATGTCATTTTCATTATGTTCTGTTACTCTGAAAAAAAGTCCCATTGTTTGGTGTTATCAGGAATTTCAGCGGGAACTCCCTGGAGAAAGGTGCAGTTGGCTCACTAAAAAGCTTTTCATTTAAAACATCACTGTAGTTAGGCCCATACATGAGATAAGAGGGAAGAAGGGTGGTTAACAGGAAATAATAAAACATGACAAAATGTTCTGAAATGATGGTGCTGAGTTGATATTATTTTTTCATTTCCCTTTTTTTTCTCCTGCATTGTCATATGAAGAACACAGCTCATATTTCCATGTTTTCATCAAGTGGACAGTACAGCTCTGGGGGGAAGGGGATATCTTTTTTTCTTTTAAATTTTCACAACCTAAGGTCTGTCAGTAAAGGCAAATACATTTAAAGTAGGGTCATTAGTTGAAATTTTATTTACTGCAGAGGCTTGCTTTCCCTCTCTGAAGTCCACACCCTGTGAAGCAACAAGAGTTCTCAGACTGTTAGAGATACCACTGACGGTCTGAATTGTGTTAGTTTGGGTCAGTCCATTCTTTCTATAACTTTTATTTTGTAGACATCCAATTAAAAAAAAAGCAGCCCCTGCCCCAAACAAAATAAAACAAATCAAAAAAACTTCAGCAATTTCCTTCTCCATTTTCAGCTCTCAGTGCAACCCTGGGGCCACACAGCTCCATCCCGTTTCTTACAGTCAATCCACATTTTAAAGGATATTCTCTGTTTTTAACCTATTCTCATCCTTTGAGAGCCTAAATATTTTATGCATTTACTGTGTGTAAAGGAGAGTGGTACTTAGCTCCCCTTCAGTTTGATTTCACCCAAGTCTCAGCATATCTCTGTGTTATGAAGCTGAAGGGATAAAAAGAGATTGTGTTAAAACTCCCTATTTAATGTATTCTTCAATGTATTCATCTTCTGCATTTAAATTTTCGATTCTTGGTTTCTGTTCAAGAAACTCTGCTCTTCCCTGATGCTGCCTAAAAGATTGAAGCTTAAATGCGGTGATATTGAGGTCAGTGTCACTTACGCTGGTAACTCAGAAAAAAATCCTTTAGAGTCATCAAATTATGGCAGGCTTTGTGTAGCTTCACACACACAAGAGCAGGCAAGCTGCTCGTCTTAGTGTTCTGCGGGGAGAGGAACATTTCAGGATTTGTCTACTTCCATTCAGGCTTTTACAGGTTAGAGCAATGCAATTTTATTTGCCTGGCACTTCTAGTTGTTAATGTTACTTGGTATTTCTTGTTGTAGATGTCAGCCCCTTGAATTGGTATTGTTTGTGCTGGTTGCTCTCTTCAGGGTACTTTCACAAAAATGGTGGGCTAGAAGCAGGTTAGTTGTTTTCAAGGCCAAGGAAGTAATATACTCATTTCCAATCTTAAGATGCTGAGATTTGTTTGGAAAATTGTCACTTCTAACTTAATAAAGAATGAAATTTGAGATACATATTGGTCCAAAAGAAAAATCTGCACATTTTTGGGCAAATTATAAATCTTTTAAAAAAGTAACCCATTGTCACAACCTGCAAATTCAACCTGGGATTTATAACCAAGATCTTGGAGGAGTCTTTCCTCATTGGGCCGCCCCAGTGTCAGCACAGACCATCTCCACCCAGCACCTGTGGCCCTTGGAAGCCACAGTGCAGGTTGTGCACAGGACACTGACTGCCTGCTCCTGAATTTTAGGAATTACGACAGCTGTCTGAAGCAGTGGAAAACCACTGCTCCCCAGCAAGGCCAAGAGGATCTCTCTTGCCCATGGGCTCCATCCTCCCAAGACAGAATTTAACGCTGGCTTCATCTGTCTCTTCTTGCACAGAGTGGTGCTTAGGGATGTCACCAAATCAGACAGAGAGAATTAATATTTATTCATCACAAGATCCTGTGCTGGAGAAGAGAATTTCATTCCTTGGCTTTGCATTAAGATGAATGTTTACTGTGCGGGTTATAGTTTTTGTCAGTAAAGTGGTCTCCCTCCCCAGAGGTTAATATTCTCAGGGCTTTGTTTGAAGAGCTTTACTCTTCCAGTGTCGGTAACACTGCTTCCTTCTTAACCTCAGGAAGATAAATGTAAATGGGGAGGTCAAAGATCATTGGAAAAAACAAATTAAAAAAGCATGTTTTCTTTCCAAAATTGCCATTTTTGATCTGATTTTGCAGGGTTAGTTTTCCCCAGCTGTTTCTCCAAGCAGCCCTCATTTGCATCAAAGAGCTGCCTTGGGTGTTGCTCCCGAGAAAAGTAAAAATATTTCTTTTGCAGTTTCTTGAAGTAAAAAGCAGAGTGAGAGATAGCAGATGTACTGAGCCGAATGGAAGGGAGAAATCTGGCGTTTGACCAGCGTTCATGCTGATGTGCAACAACGGCCAGCTAGCAGGGGTACTCAGGAAAAACAGGAAGGCGAACGCGTTCACTTTCATTAGAAGAGCTGCAGGATTTCACCTGTAACACTATCTTCCCTCCCCGTGTTTGTGTAACTAACAGGCTCCATGTGAGCAAACAGCCCCACTGCACCTCTCTCGTGGGGTGTGTGCAGCGAGGCTTTTTCTCCCTAAGCCCACATCTCACATGCTAATTGATTCCACCTTCCCGGTGAGGCAGGGCTGCGCGAGGAGCCGTGTCCCCAGCGTGTGCCTTAAATCATGCTGGGGGACACGCCGAGAGCAGGGAGGGATTTTTCCAGTCATCTCCCGACCTTTGCTTGTTGTTGATCTGATAAGTGTAAAAAATGCTCCCTGGACTACTTGTGAATCTACTTCATACCTCTCATGTGTTGTTTCTGTGACATTACCATTCCTGCATCATCTCCCATCTGTGTCTTCAGACACCAAAGCTGCAGATCGGGTCCTCAGCTCAATAACCTCTGTGGATTTATGTTAGCCAAAGGTTTTTCGTTGCTAGATGTTAGTATTCTAGGGCTTGTATTTGATAAAATACTTTCTAAAAATACTAAATAGTGGCAGCTGGAACAGTAAATCTGACACAGGACTGAAGGAATGAATCAATCTACTCTTTATGTTAAAGATGCAGCTCAGATGCCTTCATTTCATGGGGCCTTGAGCCTTTTTTTCACTGTATCCAGTATTCTGGAACTGGTTGACTTAGGGCATAGATCTGAAGGCCAAGGGAAGGACAGATAACAGAAAGTGTCTGCACCATGACCCTTGCAGTATGTCTCAGTGAGTCAAGACAGAAAATGCCTACCATCGCTGGGATTAAGAGATCCCTCATGTCCTTCTTCTGGTTGGACTTAGATGCAACTACAGTGGCTCTCCTATACTGGAATCTACTTTGTGATTGCACTGCAATGGTGCTAAGACAAATGATTTCCATGCCCATGCAGCAGTGAATACCAGACTGAATATAGAGCATGGAGCTGGGTGTTCAGAGGCTAGCACAGCCCCAGCAGTCTGTAGCAAGAGCCCTAGAGAACCAAGCATCATAGATTGCAGGGTCCAGGGGAAAAGCCGGACTGAGGTCAGTGAGTGCAGGGCCGAGTGCTCCTGGGCTTCCTCCTTCCTCACCCGCTGCACAGGCAGCTGTGTCCTGGGAAAGCCTGCAGAATTTTTTCTTCTATCACACCTTTCCATAATAAGATGTAAGCACTGAACAAAAGAAAAAATTAATTGTACTATCTTTGTTCTGAAATAAGCCCCCTCTTTCCAATCTTTTTTTTTTTTTACTTAAGGTCCTTGTTGTGTGCCACTCAGTGCCCTTTCACAGTACCTGTTCTCCCTGGGCTATCATCACTTGCACCTTAACATAATATGACTTTTGGTGGCTTTCTGTGAGGGGTGGATTCTGAATTAAGAGCCATTCCTTCACTTTTCACTTGCCAGTACTTTTCCCTTAAGTGCCAGTTTCCAGAATCTCGTGAAATTCAGCTAATACTGATCACAGTTAATAACTTTCCCTACCTATTAACAGAAAACATGGCCAAGTCCGGCTGCAAATGATACTGTTGTTGGCAATGCACTGCTCAAGGTGGTGAACTCGGGAGGATGATTCTCTTTCTGCTGTTTGTTTGCACAGTACCTAGCTGAAGGAGGATTTAATCCCTGCTTGGACCCTTTGCACGCTATCACATTAGAGGCAGGAGTTCAGTTGCTTACTCAGCCTGAGCTCATTGTTATCTGTGCAAATTGTCAGACATTGTTCAGTGTCCTATTGACTACACCCATTAAATGTGTATTTAATTAGCAGGCATACTTTATGACATATTTGCAATAATGCTAAGATAAACTATTTATTTCTCCGTTGAGCAGTGTATGCTGTGGTGAGCACAAAGCATGGAGCTGGTTGTTCACTCCTGGTAGCTGCAGGCAGTGTGTTTGCCTGTGATTGCCAGTATCCCATCTACTGTGCACACCTATGTGCCAGTCAGGCACTTGCTTCTGAAACTTGAATTCCAGAAACAAACCAAAACTGACCTTGTGTGCTACTGGTCTACAGCAGTCTTCCTCCTGTGCCTGCTACGTAAGGATTTTTCTGTTGTCGGCAATTCTCTGGGGGATAATTCATCTGCTTTTCATGGCACCTTTCCTTCCAAAAACATTATTTTCATTTTTGTATGTTGTTAGGCTAGGGATCTGCTCTGCTCACAGAAGAGTTTCCTTTCTTTAGAGACGATAATTACAATTTATCTGGTCTCTAAAAATAGATACAAGATCTTGTGATTCTGTTCAGCTTTACCATGGTCCACAGTTTTAAAGACAGAGTTAATTCTTCTCTGGAAATCTCAAAAAAAAAAGTGTGAAAGTCAAACTTGTGGCATGGTATATGAAAATGACCTTTGTGTTAGGATTGTGCAAGTGAAAATGGCTGGAAAATGGTGATAGAGTGCTGATTAAGCTACAAGATTGCTTGTGAGATGACATTAACCTAATGAGGACACCTTGAAGTGAATATAACCTCCTCTCTTACGTCATCTCCACTATAAGATTGCTTGAGTTTATAAATAATACCAGCTATGACCCACCTGAGGATCAGTGTGTGATTACATTTGTACCTTCATGTGTTCATAGCTTTGTTGCTATTTGACCCTTTTACTCTCTGCTTGACTGATTTTGCAGGGCCCACAGAAGTTTAAAATAATTAAAGATTACACTTCTTCTGTTGTGTCTAACTGTGGTACAAGCAAGTATAGTTTTTTCGTTCATCACAGTACTAAGAAGTAGTGTGTAGTAAATATGAGTAAAATGCATATGTAAAACCATGACTAGAATAAAATCAGATCGTAAAACTAAATTAAATAAGCAAAAATTGAACTTTTTTTTTTTTAATGGAGTATCTCTTTCTAAAACACAGTTCTTTTCTGTTAAAGATTTGTTAAGGTGATTTTGGTTTTTAAAGTATTGCCGTTGGAGACTGTAAATTTAATTCTCTAGAACTATTTGACTGGGTCGAAAGAAAGCAGTCAAGAAGAAAAGAAACCTGAGTATGTGCTGAATGAACTTTTTTTCTTTTAAATTATAAAAGTTGTAGCTCTATGCTGCTGACAACACTAAGTTTCCTGTTTGAGGTTTTTTACATTCCTACATTTTTGAGGAGGTAAAAACCTCTCCTTTTCCATATGGCACCAAATGGTTTATTTATATTTATATCAGTCTTTCTAATGTATACTTAGTTCAAGCAATTTTTCACTTTTTCACTATGTAGCTAGTCAATCACCCAAACAAGTTGGCCAGAAAGGCCATAAAATCTCTGTCCTTGAAAATATTTAAACCTGGACTAGACAAGACCCTGAGCAGTGTGACCTAACTTTTACATTGGATCTAACTTAGAAGCTGCCCTTGCTTTGAGTAGGGGAGTGGGCGATCTCCAGAGATCCCTTCTAACTTAAATCATTCGATGCTTCTGTGCATCTGTGGGTTAGTTTTAACAGTCACAACAAAACACTGTAAGCAGATCAACAACTGTGCTATTAAACAATGAATATTTGCATTCAGAGGAAGGAAGAGACTTCTTCCCAAGTTTTGTGATCATTGGACTTTCAAGATGGGACATGTTTTGTGTTTGTCCACAGCATGACAGTCACTCAAGGGATCTGGAAATGCATTCAGCTGTACACAAAGGGAAAAAATTCTAAATATACACGCTTCCATAGTTAAGCTCTTCCTGCTGGACTTAAATTAATGTTGTTTTAAAAAGAGAAGGATTCTGTATACTTCTCATCATCAGATCCAAACATACAGGCAGCTTACATAAAATGCAAAAGAGCAGAAATCCCAAAGGAGATTTGAGCATTTTCTTGAGAAAACATTGCTAGTTTCTAATCCAAATTGAGTGTGACACAGAGATGAAATAGTATTGTTGAGATGCCAATGGCACTTAACTGCAGCCTTGATACTTGCCAATGTAAGCACATGGGTAGAAATAAATAAGCATTTCAGAACACGGGTTTGTCATCAAACAAATCATTGGGGTATATGTGTTCCACCAGAGGCAGCAAAATGTAGAATGCATGCTGCAAGGCAGATGCCCTCTCCATGGAGCTTCATGGTAGCAGCATGTGGAGCAGGAAGGAGATGGGTTGCACATAGCCAGGGATACTGGACCCCTCCTCACTTTTTAACTCTCCTCATTTAATTGATATTCATCATGCAATGCTATCTAAAGCTCAACATTTCCAGTCCCTGTGTTAAGGAGTCAGGCTCAGCCTAAGCTGCTGTGGTTGTCTTTGCATTCTGCATGGGACACCCGTACATCACTGTGCTCTGACATCCTGCAGCCACAAAACAAAAAATATGGGGTTTTTATTTGAGATCTACAGCACATATTGCAGCAGCCAGTTACATGAGTAAATTGTTCCGGTAAGAAAAAGTCAGCATTCTATGAGCCACAATGTGTAGCTGGCCAGACTTCAGGCACATGAACATTTCCTCCAAGCAAGACATGTCCTTAGGTATTTTTAAAGACAAGCTCCCTGTTAAATAGGAAATATTTTCCTTGTGAAAAATGGTTGGAGAATGTGAGGAAGCTACAAAAAAAGAAATAAAAAATTCCCTGAATAAAGTTCATTCTATGCTGTGCTGAAGCACTTGAGTTTTGGGACCAGCTACTGTCTGAGGTTGAAGACAGAACAGAGACATTTCTGGAAAGCCTACTTCCTTTGCAGTTTCCAAAATAAAACTCTGTATCTCCTTTGGGTAAAAAAACAAATTTGAGTCACAGTTCCCTGCAGTGTAGCAAGGTAGAAAAGGAATCACTTTATGCATATGCATGTGAAGCCCTTGAATTCCCAACCCTGGAAAACGAACATTCACCATAGACCACAGATTATCACAACGAGAGCTGACCTTTTTCCTGTGCCAAAAAGGCACTGAATTATGTGCTATGGACTCTTCATTTTACCTGATCCATGAGGAGTGATTTCAGCTGAGGGCAGCCTGCTGCTGTTCCTCACCTCGTGCCACCCCATGGCTTGTCTTGAAATCTGAGGCATCTCTGACACACGCAGAGGATTTGTGCTGTGAGCCTTGTGAACTCATTCCTATCCCTGCTGTTGTCTCATCTCATTTCAGGAGGAGCTAGGAAAGAAAAGTCTTAGAAAGAAAAGGAATTAGAAGAAAAAAAGGAAGCTGGGAAAACTGTTCTTGAGTCTGCTCTCTCTGGTAGAGAAATGACTGAGGGCCAGCTGCAGGCAAATTATCTCAAGAAAGCAGCATATCAACTGCCCTGCAGAAGTTGTTCATGCTCATGCTTTGCCTCTACAGTAAACAGAGGTAACTTTCCCTGTTTTGAAGTTGCTACAGGATGAGGGCATAGTCCCATGGTGAGGCAGGTTGGTACTCTGCCTTGGCCGTGTTTGAGAGTTAAATTTCCTTTCTGTATGACACACATTGCTTGGGAGTGCACGTGCCCACAGTGTGGCTCTAGCAATAGTCAAGATGTCTGGGAAATTTTCTGCATCAGGAAAATCTACTGGCAAATATCATGTACTAAAAAATAACCCCTGAATTTGTCCTTTATGTAAAATATGAATGGTAATTTAAGACCAAATGATGATGAACATGAAAAGAGCATTCAGTCCAACTACCTGACAGAGCTGCAATATCTGCAACAGCTCTTCCTTCTGAAAACAGCTGAAACAGCTCATCTGAGACAACATCTTGTCCAACAACAGTTGATTGTATGGTCTGTAATTCCCTTCCAGGTTTGTGAAAAATTTGCATGCCCAAATACTGCAGGGTCACTAGACGTTAAAGCTCATGGGGAAGGTGAGGGAGAAGCTTTGTGCAATCTTCTCTCTCCTGCTATCTTGTTGCTCACTTTCTATTACCTCTATTTGGAAAGGCATCACCTCTCAGCACCTCATGGCGAGAGGACACCCTGGCAGCTGATTCACGGTCTGCATCCAGGCCGTCTCCTCCTTGACCCTGGTGGCCTACTGGCTCCAGCTGGGTAACGAGGGTAGTGTTAACTCCCCTTTGGCGGGAGACCAACACGTTTCATTCTTGTGATAGTCTTGGAAAAGATGGTATAGAAACATCCGAAGTAAATCAGAGTTACACAATGCACGGAGTTAACGCATGCAGTAGTATTACCATGGTTCTCCATGGTTATCCCATCTATCTGGAAGAAATGTTTACACTTGAGCAAAGAGAGCACATAGGGATGCTAACAATAAATGAATAAAAGGCAGCAGGGTTCTGGGCTTTTTAATTTCTGTTACAAAACTCATCTGAAATGGATCTCTAATCCAGATAATGCATCTAATAAAATCACATCCAGAACCTAATAGCTGATTATCTTTCTGGTTTCAGTGAAGAAACCTTCACAGAATCTTCATTCACAGAAATGGTTCTGGTTGTGGTGTGCTTTGCACCAGCTCATACAGAGAGGCATAAGCTACTCAGAGTTACTCTTCAAGTCACTTTCTTCCATTGCTGAGACATCTTCAGAAAGGTTTTTGGATAACAGTGCCACTGTCATGCTCATCTCTAATTGTGACAGTCCTACGACAGTGCTTCTGGGCTCCAGACGGTCAACACTCTGGTACTGAATATCATTTTCAAGAGATCTCTCAGAGATTCGTAGCTGTTAGAGGTTCCTCCTGTTGCTACAGGTATCTCTATATGGTTGTACCTTTGCAGGGAGCTATTTTCTAGCAGACATTTCTAACAGAGTAATCACAGGATTATTAAAGGAAATCCTTTGCAAATTCAAGTTTGCATAATTACTTTACAAGAAGGTAAAAGAATTGTTTTTTAGTGCAGGAGGAACTTTTTCCAATGCGTTGAGTCCAGGCTTTTTCAGACCTGGAACCCATGGCTCTGCACAGGTCCGATGCTGTCCCACAAACTCGTCTGGCATTTCTACCAGCCTTGTCAACGGGACAAGCAGAAAACTCGGACCATGCTCCAGGGGTGCTCTTTTGCACAGTCAGCTGGCTCAGTCCCTCCTGATTTAGCACTGTTCTGTGTACAAAGTTAGCAGTGGGGAGCCCGTGCAGGCTGGTTTGTGTTTGTGTGTATGTGTGTACAAATGTATAGTGCGTGGCTTATCAGGTAAATACGTACTGACATACAGCAAAAGCAATAAAAACTAAGGCCAGAGCTTAACTCTTATCCCTGAATTTCCATTCGCCTCCTGTGCCCTGGTTCCTGCCGGCGTTTACTGCAGGAAGCTATACACTAATCAGACTGTAAACCGCTGCCGGGGGAGACGGTGATCCCCGCTGCGGGCTGGGGCAGATAATGGACTCACCTCCCTTGACAGAAAGATAACGGAGTGCATTTTGTTCCTTGTTACTTAGCTGGTTTGGGGAGGCAGGTTCTCTCCCTCTCTTGTTTCAATGACATAAACAACACGGAGCGTCACAACAGGAGTGGGAGCCTGTTGGTCCTGCCCTATAAATAGAAAATTTCCACACGTGAGGCAAAAGGGGAATCTTCAGGTCATTTCCCAGCCCACTCATCCGTAGATCAAAAACCCAAGTAAGACACTGATATGACACTGCCCAGGAAATGAAACATGCTTCAGACTGCTAATTTGGAGAGCCTCAGTTTTTAATGCAGTGCGTCTGCCTAGGTGTGCATCTGCAGTGGGTTTGAAAAGGTGGTGAGGCGCTGCCTTTTGAGGACCAAGCATTTTGTCTTCCTTCCTTTGCTCTTCTTTCTTAACCAGAGTGTAAAGCACCACAGGAAATGACAAACACACTCATACCACCAGGAGCATTGGATCTCTGACTCCTGCTTAAAGGACACAAGGCCACATGTCCCCAGAGGCTACAGAGACCTCCTACCTTGACTCAGTGGCTCCCGTTTTCTGCTATAGGCTCTTCTGACTTCACTTGTTTTCATTGCTGGTCCATATTTCTCACTTAAAACGTTCTCATTTTCTGTCTGCTTGCACATCCTCTCCCTCTCCTCTCCTCTCCTCTCCTCTCCACTTTTTGGAATTAGGAGTAAGGCCCAGCTGCTGGGCTGGGCGAGGCAGGGCAGGATGAGTGCAGGATGTGTTCTGTGCAGTGTGATGCAAGCCGATCCCTGCTCAGGAGGGTTTTATTTGCAACGGCATCTGATCTGAGCTGACTGATGAGCCTGATGTCTTAATTCCTGTGAAGAGCACCACGGGCTCTGCAGCAAGGACTTGAGGCCAGGACCTCGATCTCACGGCTTGGCTGAGTGCGAGCACAAAATTCTCACAAGCCAGAGAGTTAAGATTGTCTGTCAACAGCTCTGTCCCATAATGTGCTGAGAAGTCTGGCCTGGGTCCAGGGCTAATTTTAAGCATATGAGTAGCTTCTTGTGAGCAACAGTAGTGCTGGAGTGAGCTCCTGGCTCGAGCTGCGGGATGCTGGGGCTCTGGTGTGGCCGGACCCCAGGGTGGCCCTTGAGTGCCACTGCCAGTGTGAGTGCACGGGTGGCAGCCCAGACCCAGCCGCCACGCACACACCCCAGGCCTCCATCTCCTGCCTGTGCTGCTGGGCTGCTTATATTGCATAGGATTTCCTGTGCTGCGTGGTCAAATCTCACGCACCGTAGGATGAGCATATGGGATATGTCTTTTCCTGTATTTTTGCAGTGACCAGCCGTGCTTCCGGATGCCTGGGAGTCTGGGCTGATGGCTGGCTGGGAGCATGGCCACTGCACACGTAGGGATGGACTGCGTGGTGTGTGCCAGAGCTATCACGCCTGTGCTGTGCTGTCAGTGTGCGCAGGGCTGTGTGGACACGCATTTATCTGTCTGGTAGGAAAATGCAGTCAGAATTGTGATCTGGAGCTCTAAAAGCCTTAATGGAACAAGCCCAGGCAACAGCAGTGTCCTCACTTCTGCAGGGAATTGCTAACCTGTGTCAGTGGAAATACACAGGGCAGTGCTGCAGTACCTAGCCATTTTACAACATTATTGCCTCGTTTTGCTTGACGTGAATGTACGTGAGACAGTAATTTTGCCCAGCTGTCATGTAGGTCACATTTTAACAGCCAAACTGTTGAACAGCTTTCAGCTGGTTGCACTTTTATCTGCTGACGTGCTCCTGGAGATGTGCAATTGTTAGAGTGGTTTCGTTTCAGTCTGCAGAATAGTCTAATGAAGCTTATATCTTCAAAGTCAGGATAGCATGCCCATCTTTTATCCAAAATCTCTCATTATCTCAGTGAAGGGCATGTCTATTAGAGAGCAGCACTTATGTGCAAAACTCTTGTTATCTGAGCATGTTTAGCTAGTGAAATTCCATGTCTCCAGGGTCAACCAGCTAAAGAAAGCTACTGTATATTGAGGAGATGGCCTACAGAAAAATTCTTACCAAAACGTGACACCACACAGGACCCTGCTTTATTAAAAATGACTCGTTCTTACCCAGTCTTTTCAGATTCCTGTCTGACCTAGTGATTTTTTTCAGAGTTTTTTAGTTATGCCTCCCCAGCATTCTATCTAGGGTTTGTTTCTCTGCTTCTTCACTCATTTCCAGACAATGCAACCTCTTTCTTTTGCTACCAAATGATATACAATGCTATATGTAGCATTACATAGATATATGTATGCATATATATATATATATATACAATGCTAAATAATGCTATATATGTTAGCATCATAAACCATGTACCGAAGGGGTACTGACAAGTGACTGAATGGTTTCTGCTCCACACCTTGTTGAACCAGGCAGCTACTGTGTTTACAAAGCTGAGCACCCCTGGGAACTGAAGGGCCCTGCAGGCAGCAGTGAGAGTTGTGCTGGTTGTTATTGTTGGGGCATTTTTCTTTTTGTGAGGTGCTCTGTAGCCCTGCCCAAAGAGGTGCGCTTCAATTCCCCTTTCTGCTTCAGGGGCTGTGAATTCAAAAATCAATCCAATCCACGTTGATTGAGGTCAGAAAACATTGACGGTTGCAAATCAGAACCAAATGTTTTCTTCAGAGGTGTTTTCTTTAATTTACAAGTAGAAACTCCGGAACTTCTGTTATCGACGAGGAAGCACAGGAACAATAGCTCTTTCCTGTAAGTATCAGTGAAGTGATGACTAAACAAGGGCTCAGTAGCTAGGCAGCAAGCAGAGCTACCTGCACTGGGCATGCACTGAGGCGAGGGATGGCTGCTGAGAAAGATGGAGAAATTACACAGATGTATTCATATCTCCTGTCACATTGCAAGCAGATAGAAGGGGTAAATAACTATGAGGCCAACAACATGCAGTGACTGCTGGTGAAGTGCAGTGAGGTTGTTCAGTAATAAATAATACCTCCACATTGTCCAGGCCTCCCATGCAGCTGTGCCACAGCTGCATTTTACATCATAGTCTGCCAAAAACAACCATTGCCTTCTGCACTGGCCTTGTGACCTGCTGGAGATCCTGGTTTTCTGGTTGACTCAGGCTCCTGGTGGCCCTTCCAGTCCGCCTCCCACTTGGGACAGGCATCAACGTGTCAACATGCATCCGGCTGTGGCATGTCCCATGGCTGTTCCCCCATGCCATGCTTGAGGGACCCAGTGCTGGTCACCCCACCGCAGGTTGAGTGTGAAAACATTGGTTGTTCTCACTTAGCAAAGTGAAAGCAAGATTATGGGAACTACGCCTGGAAAATATCATCTTGTAAGAGCTTAATGTGCCTATGCTGAACCTTGGGGGCCTCTTTTCCTGCAGGCGGGAGCAGATATGGGCTGGCTGTCACCATGGCTGTCCCGTCTCTTGGAGGAAAGCAAGGATCAAGGATGTGGTGGGGAAGAAGCTGAGACTCCATGGGGAAGAAGGCAGGACCTCTGGGCTGCCATACGAGTGGTGCTTTGCAGAAGTGACATGAGGTGCCTGTGGATAAGTCTATGCTTGTCCACTGCTGGGACATCTCAGGTGGAATATGCATTAAGGTCACAGCCTAGTTATAATCACTGCAGCTCATTCAGTCAAGGTCAGCTCCATAAAATACTCTTCTGATGTCACAAACAATGTGTGAGTTAGGAAAACTCAAGTTTATTTCATCGCTTCAAGTCTGTCTTTCTCATCATGACTTTCCTCCATTTCTGATGGTTTCAGTGAGTGTCCTCCTTCAGGCCCACCCCGTGCTTCTGGCCTTGCCTCTCTGTGCAGATGTGTGCTCCTGCTGCAGGCACTGCTCTGGTGTTCCCACCAAGAGCCCCTAAGATGACAGCAAGCAGCTTTTGCTCAGAAAAAAGCTAGACAGATGCAAGGGAAGACTTGCGGAACTTGGCCTCTTACTTCTATGAGAGATGACTAGTAAACAGATTTATTTGTCATAAATTCTTAGCTGAATGAGTTTGGCAGATAATTCTTGGCTGCTGACCATTCGCAAATAGTTTTTATTTAATATCAGTGATTTGAGATGATTTGCTGTAGGTCGCATGAAAAATTCCTTGGCTGGATGAATGCAACTACTAGAATTAGGTTTCTTGTAGAAATTCTTGTGTGTATAAAATCCATATTTACTTTCTGAGATTCTTTGCAGTGTACAGTTGATCCTGCCCAGGGCTTAGTGGACTGTCTCTGCTCCAAAAAACCACTTATACCTGTGCTTAACTTTAAGGGCAAGATTAGCTCCCCAGAAGTCAGGCCAAAGTTACTTGGAGCACGTGTAAGAGAAAAAGCAGTAAAGTTGGTTTAGGATTATATGATCATGAAAAAATGTGTGTCCCTTCTTTGTCCTGAAAATGTAACAGACTTCGATTTTTTATTAAATTAGATAAATACTACAGACTGAACTCTGAAAAATGCCTAACGCTTCTAAAGTCCTCACAAAAAGCCCGGTGTTGTATGTGGGTGTTTGAAAATGCTGGCTAAGTTTTACTTCTAGCAAAGCACCAGCTGCCCTCCTTTAGACCCAGTTTTGTGAATTTGAGAGTAAAGGTCTGAGCCGGGGTGGTCCAAGGAAAGGAGAAAGCAGGATACCAAACGGCCCCAGCTCTCCAGGCACCGATGCAGTTTTGCAGTGTTTGAGAAGAACTTCATTTTGATGCCACATCAAAGAGATAGGCATGCAGTGGTGATAAAAGACTTCTGCATATAATAAACCTTTCCAGAGTTTTTTTTTTCTCTTAGAGCAGGATTACACACAGCATACTGTAGCTGACTTTTTTGTCATAACATGAAACACTACCTTATTTTCCTGGAATTGGTGGAAGAAAAATACCAAAGCAACAACTATTTCTGAAGGGGGCTGTGGTTTCTCTTAAGGATCTGCTCAACAGGAGGTAGTCTGGTGAGGCACTGGAACAGTGAAGAAGCTGTGGATGCCCCATCTCTGGAGGTGTTCAGGGCCAGATTGGATGGGGCCCTGGGCAGCCTGATCCGGTGAGTGGCAGCTGTGCCCACTGCAGGGGCTTGGAACTTTTGTCTTTAAGATCCCTTCCAATCTAAGACATTCTATGACTCTATGATTTTGCATCTTATTTCACCCATTGCACAGCTCCAAGATGCCAAATCCTCCCTGGTTGCTACATGTGGCTGCTAATGCATAAATTTCCAGCAACGTAACGTTTAACCCTGGGCAAAACTCCCTGCTGTGGTGATTCACCTTCCATCTGTTCTTCGTAGGAACAGCGGTCACACCTGGTGATGCTGTGCATTCATGGATCTTCTTCCTGTTCCAGGAAGGCTCCTGCCTCCTGTGGTGGGTTGGAACAACTCAGCAGGACCACAGCTTGTGCAGGAGAGAGCCCCATTTCCCATTTGTTGCCTTTTCACAATAAACTTAACTGAACAGAAAGTACCCCCACCTTCTTCCCTTTCCCAGGAGAGATTTTGAGGAGACTTAAGCAATTTTTGTACATCTTGCAGCAAAAAAATAATCTAAAATTTTCTTTTAATATATGTTGCGCTGGGACCTCGAGACTTGGAATTGAACAAGCCGTGCAGCAGTACGGAATCTTCCCTTTCCAGAGGTGGTCCCCTGGATGATGACTGGAAATGTTGGCATTGCAATACAGAAAAGCTGCTCTTTTCTCTGTCGGTAATCAGAGGGCTTCAGATTTTAAACTTCAAGATTGTCAGCCTACTCCCTTCTGCTAAAGCTATTTCTATTAATAAATATATAAAATTAAGGGATGGCTTGAGGTCCCGTCATTCTACCTCAGCATGCAACAACAGTTGTGGTCAAGCCCCATGTGAGAAATAAGTCCTCACAGCTGCTATCCTGTTAACTTTAGCTATTTTGTTATTTTGGCTAAGTTGTCAAAACGTTCATTTCCTGATGTCTGGGAAACTGAGCAGCATTGGCAGTGTGAGGCTCTGCTGCTTGCTGGCGAGATAGGGGGAGGCTGGGTCCGAAGTGCAGGCCCCCAGCAAGCAGCAGTGCAAAGAAAGGACTGCTCTCAGCTCCTCAGCAGAAATTTTATCTTATCTGCACACATTGCTCTTTCCAAATCAAGACCAGCTTTTTCATTATTATAAACAATTGCAGAGTGGGAAAATATTCCCTGAGGCAAGGAGCAGTACTTGAACTAAAGCACTGTAATGGAAGCTATAGAATGCAACAAAAATCAATCACTCCTTGAGATATGTTCCTCCAAGTGATATGCAGCCTGGTGTTAACTCCATGAGACCCTACCAGAGGACAACACATCGAGTCACAGCTTTTAATCGAGTGAGACTCAGTCTCGCAGGGTGCTGCATCTGTGTGTCCCAGCCCGCCCCACAGTGCCTGCCAGTATGAACCTCAGCCCCAAAGCTCTTCACACGTTTGTGCAAGGCACGGGAGACATTGCGTGCTTAGTACTGAGTGCTCCAGCATCTTGGGAGCAGCAAGACCAAGGTGAACCAGGCCATGAGTGACTGGACCTGCACAGTGTCAGAGTACAGCTCCCGTCTTTAGGGAATGAAGTTGCTTACTGAGAAACAAAGGTTTTTGTCAATGAACCCTATTGCATTGTATGACCTTTCTCACTGCTTCTTCCTGCACTGTGGTGCTGTTACTTTTGTTGGTTGTTGCAATCACCCTCGTTGTGATTTCTCTTACTGTGGCTCTGCTTGCTGCTGGCTGTTAAATGCAGAGTGTCGGGGTGTTTTGCAGTGCTCGTGTATCGCGTCACCCGGTATTTTCTCCAGTGAAGTGCCTGAGCCTGCCCCTATTGAGGGTGCTGCCTCACCCTCCTCGGAAAGGTGTTTGTGAGAGCATGGTCAAAGTGCACTGCACAGCACAGGATGACAGCCTCAGAGTCAGCCCCACAGCTGTTGTACCTCTCTGAAAAAGGTCTCAGTCAGCTCTCACAAATCTGCTGATGTTACTTCATTTCCAGCGAACAGGCCAGGAGCCCCGGAGCCGTCCCTTTCCCCGTCTGCCCTTCCTACCCACACACCTTGCTGGAAGGGGCTCCTCTTTGGCTCGAAGCCTGCCTGCGCTCTGCATCCGGTCACTGTAGTGAGGTGCTTGCATGTAGCCAAAATGCTCTTAAGAAGTGATTTTATCAGGACTTTGCTTTTTAGTGGTACATGAACTCATTATGATCAACAGCTTGCAAGTTTGCAGTGCAGTCCTCCAGACACTGTGCCCTCAGGAAGGGAGAGTGCAGAGAGGGAATCGTGCACGAGTCTGAATCCCCAAAGGAAGACGGCACTGCTGCTTATGCCAGATCTGGAGATGAGCTTCTGCAAAACAGGAAGCTGGTGCAGTGAACATGAAACACCACACTCAGTTGGGACAGTGGCATTATGGTGCAGTTTCATGCTTTACAGATTCTGACCTACCTGCTTGCTGCCAGCAAGAGTAGGATCTCTCCTTTCCCACTTTTCATCCTACATTCCCTACCCTCTAGCAATGGCACAGTTATGGGGGGAGTTGGTCCACGGAGCTGACCTGTTTCCTGGAGTGTGTTTGTCAGCTCAAGGGACAGAGTTGCTCTAACAGGTTATGGCTGCGAGGAGGAGTAATGACAGCCCATGCCTGTGAATGCAGGATTGGGCTAATCCCCTTCAGCATAGCCCAGGTCATGCTGGAATAGGTGACAAACTCAGCTTCTCTTTCAGGGGCCATGCCTGAGCAGGACCAGCAGTGATCAGATCTGCCCTAAAACCATGGCCGGGGCAAGCAGGATTGGAGGTGAGAGGGTGTTTCCCACAGACCTGCACCACTAATGTTGGCCCAAAGAAAGCCACAGGGATGTGTGGCTGAGGCTGGAGAAGAGGCTGGGGCCACCTTTCTCAGAAGAAGCCTTAGCTCATCGCGTTTACGGTACTACACCATGGGGGCTTGAATGTACGGCTCTTTGCAAGCAATGTAGGTGAAAGATGCTGTGCCCAGATGAGATGAATAATACTACTACAACATACATCCTAGCCCAATCAATGGCAGTACAGGAATGTCGTGGTGAATGATTCAAGAACAAGACTTTGAAAGCTGACCATACAGCAGAATTTAGTTATTACAGCTATTTGGTCAAACTAATTTTGGCTGAGACATAATTTCATACTCATTTATAGTCAGCTTTCCATGGTAGAGAACATAGTGGTGGCATTCATTAAGTACAAACAAGATTTAGGACCAAGCAGGAACAGGATAGGTACCTGGTGAGAACTGATAGATTTCTGTGTCCTGGTCTGTCCCTGTTCGGTCTTCTCTTTCACAAAGGGTCTCTCCTTTACTGAAAACATTGCTGTTTGTATTTTTTTCACAAAATAGGCATTCATTCTGAGTTATCTTGTTTTGCTGGATTGTAAATGCCAGTGATTCAAAAGCGGATGAGATGTCCTACAGCAAAGGCAGCAGCTTCTAAGAAAAGGGTGACAGAAGTCACCATGATCTTTTTCCAGCACATGAATCAGACCTTCTATCAAATTTAAACTGCCACTTTCCTTCTTCTTTTTCTTTTTTTTTTTAACAATTCACATTTCTTTCAAAAAAAGAGACATAACATTTTGGACATCTGTGGTCTAATTTCCTCCAAGTAAAAGTACTGAAAGAAATTTATTAAGAAGGAATCAAATGTTTATACATATACAACTTTCTCATTTTTTTCTTTCCTCCTCAAACAGTGAATGTTCAGGCCACAGACAAAATAAAGGAAGCAATAACTTCAAAATGTGGCTTAAAAATAGCAAAACTCTGTGCTTAATTTCTGCCTGGACTCAGCATTAGGAGTGTATCAAAGTTAGTGAAATCAAAGGCAAGATTTCACCTTCTTTCAGCATGAACAGAATTGAGCCTCAAATATGCGTAACTGGTTGACAAAATTTTTCAGGTACTGGATTATCAGTGCTGGATTTTCTGCAAAGAGCCTGATATTTTCTACAAGTCTAGTTTCACGTTAGAGCCATGAGATGCTTTTACTTACATTATGCCGTACTAATTAATTGCTCTCCGATGATTAGAAATGCAAGAGACTGGCAACTCTTCATGAAAGTCCAGCTGAGCGAAAGCTATATGAGCCTTCTTACTCAGTGTTGATAAATTAAGAAACTTCACTATAAATTATGTTTTCACTTTCCCCTTAATCTTCAGTCTTGAAAATGCATTGTGCTTTAGAAGATAATGGAGAAATTTATAGCAATCTTCATGGGGCTGGGGTGTAAATCATCTCCTTCTCTAAGATACGCTACGGGAAATGGGGTGAAATGGAACGATGAGTACAAAACAAGAGCTCTGTTGCCTGGCAGTATATTTTCCCATTGTTTTATTCTACCTAGTTCTGAGTGTGTTTGCCACTTTCACTGGAAGTTCATATTCTGCTCTGAATTTTAATAAAGGATTCAAGAACTAAAAATCAATTGGACATATCCCCTCAGATGAAGGGGTCTATCAGAGCCTTTTCTACAAGAATTCTTTTATGTGTGAAATATGTATTAGTCCCTGCCTGTTCTTTATTTGAAGGGACATTTGAACTGGTGTATCCTTAGGGAATCATGAGGGGAAGAGAGGGAATGTTTACAGTGAAAATGGTGCTTAATCTCCAGGAACGACAGGAAAAGATTAAGCAAACTACAGATAAACCATCTTATCATTCAAAAGTATACACGCTGAATGTGTTGTAAAATAAATACACTGCTGCTCTTTAAGTCCTTTGTGCATCAAAGGACCAGAACCCTAAAAAGGACTTATTCACCTCCAACAGGATTTATGTGGACTCTCCATCTAAAGCTGAGATTTAAAAGAACTTCCACTGCACAGCATTGGCTTTAGTTTGGAGGTTTCAGCAGCTCCATGCTCATCTTCACTGCTATTCAGAAGTTAGGCAAGGTGACCTCTGTCCTTAAGCCATTCTGGGTGCATTGGGCTATTATAAAACATCATCAGAGAGCCTTTGTTTTTGAAACAGCTGCCCATGGTGGCCTATTTTATGTATACAGGAGTACACATTTTATGTACACAGGAGTAAATTCCCATATCCAAGAAGTGGGGGGCTTGGGTTTTATGCCCTTTCTCATAAATGATAATTTAAAACCGTAGTTCCTAACAGTGGATTCTGGCTGTCAGGCTCTAACTGAACCTTTGAAAAACCTAAATATTTAGAGAATGTGACCTCTTGATTGAGAAATGGCATTTTGAGAAGAGTTTCATTGAAGGAAAAAGTTCCATGCCTGTAAGACTTTTATCAATGTGGTGAGAGCTCATGAGATATTTTTCCCACTAATGTGTCCAGAAGATAGTCTAACTGTTCAGATATGGTGTTATTTTCCCACCACAACATTTTTTTCTCAGAACTTGTTTTTTTCTACCACTAATGTACCAAACTCAGAGATTTCCAGCCTTCACACCAGTTCATTTTGCAGAGCCTTTCCTGATGTCTGACACCAAGATGAAAGCTCTTCCTCATGCAGTCCATTACAATTCCTCTGAGGCTTAAAAAGTGCATTTTCCAAGTGCCATATGGCTACTATTAGTGATTGTGATGGTGGAGCTAAAGGTAGGAGTGGTTTCATTTGCCCCTCGTAGTAGACAATGTGCAAAACCTTCAGTAGGATGGGTAAAGTGTGGAGCTGCCTGCCTTGCAGACATGCCATGCCATCTCTGGCTCCCTTGCTGGAAATGCAAAATTTGAGACAAGGATTTTCCTGCATCAGACACTCACCTATCTATCACTGTGGATTGAGTGTACTTGGAAGAAAATGATCGCTCTGCTCTTGCTGCATAAAAGTACCCCCATGTTTACAGTGGAGGTACACATTTTTCTCTGCTTCAGCTGATAAAAGTGCTGACTTCAGGTAGGTACTTGACAAAAGCCAACCAACATGAATAAAATCTAACCTGTTCATATTGAAGAAATCTAGATTAACTTCACTGATGGAAATAGCCTTACGTTCAAACAGATTATAGCTGAATTCCAAATATTTGTCCCAGTGCTGAGAACCCAACTTTTCAAATTCTGGTTCTTCTTTTTATAAACATAACAGATTTCTACCTGCTGTGCAAACATTACATGATAGATGGAAGTCAGTGCTCTTCTTTACATAGGTCCTTTCTCACACATAATGCTCAGAGTTGCTTTTTAAGAAGATAGGTCTGATTTCAGCTCAGGGTGAAATTCTTTCTACTTGTTGGTGGAATTGTCCATGAGAGGACTCTAGATATTGCAACCAGAAGGTCATATTTCAGATGAAGAATTAGTTGGTATTTCTTCTTTCATTATGCGGAAACACAGAAATTAAGAGTTACTGAATATGGGTTACTGTCCAAAGGATAACACAGCAGAATAAGCCTGTGAGAAAAGTGCAGGGCTTTTTCTGTCCTGTGGCACTGTTGAGAGTTAGTTTTAAGTTGCATTTTAGACATGCTAACAGTAACTGTTGAAGGATTTTATATGGAGTTTTCCAATCTGCATCAGTGCAAGGAGAGCTGAACCAGACTCACAGACACGTAGTTCCTTTGCATGAATTGTTGTTTCTGTTTGGAAGGCCCTGGCCTTTCATTTGGTTGTGATCTGAGATAAATAAACCCAAGACGGCTCTGGCATTTGGCACCTAAAGTACATCTGAATATATTAACATGTTGGATTTCTGAGCAGCAGAACTAACAGAGCTTATTTCTCATGGATTGTGCCCTGTTAGGAGCCTCCACTGTGTAACCCAGCTCCCCAGCACGTCCCTGTTTCCCTGCCTCTGGGCCGGAGCTGTACCTGTGCTGCAGGCAGTCTGAGCTAGGAACAAGCTGACAGGCAGGACGATGTGTGTGCACCCTTTACTATCTGGCTGCTGTCAAAGAGATTACCTGCTCCCCAGAGGGATAGCGAACTGAGTCTTTCTTCTCTGTCTAGCTGCCAGTTTCCACAAACATATTTATCTGTGCTATTTCTAACCCTTTTTCAACTTAGAATTTGGCCACTGAATTAAAAAGCTTGTGAGGAGAGTGAGGCTTACAGATCGACAAACAATGTGATGGCACAGTTTATTTCCTTAGGACAACAGGCTAAAGCTCCATAAGGGTGGAAATCTCTCCCAAGAGGCTGAGATATTTTGTTTCCCTGTTTCAGCTGGGTATGGAAGAAGCAGCAAGTCAGCACATACGAGGCCATTTCCAGCCCTGCTCTGGGGACAGATCCAGGTATGGGCAGTAGAATTTCACAGTCAGAACAGAGAGATTTGGTTAAAAGTTCCCTACTCCTATCTGGACCAGAAGAGACACAGGAATATCTTTGCTTTGAAAACTTTTTTGATGGCGCCGTTTAGATTCCTTCCAAACTCAGTTACTTCAATCATAAAACAGATTTTGCCACAAGAACACAGAAGAAAATCTCAGCATCGAGGGAGACACAGTCCTAGTCCTAGTGCCTTGGTGATAGGGTTGGTGGAGGGGCTGGAATTAACAACAACATAGTTCTCAACAAAGGAGCATTTTCTGGTAAATCGTTCATTAGCCTGTTCTGGGCTCCTGTGGCTTTCCAAAGCCGCCATGAAGTGAGATGCTGTCATGATACTCCTTGCTCTGTTCTCTCCTCTCAAGGAATGCAGCAGTGGCACTTGCCTTGGAGCACCTATGTGCTTGGTCACCATCATCTGGTGGTGTGGCCTGAACAGCATCACTTGTGGTAGCACCAGCAGAGTCCCTGTTCCATGAGTTTGATCAATCAAAGTAAGAAAAAATCATGTTGGACTCCAAGGGGACTGAACAGACTATTTTTTTTTTTTCAAGCCTTAATATTTGGGGACAGATTATATGATTTTCCTCCTGCCTCTGCTTTTTAGGCTTTTTTAGGCTCTGTCCAACTACATCCTTGATGCTGTTCCTGCTCCCCTTCCAGCTGCGGCTATTCTCTTCTTTTGTTTTCTTAGGAGAAGCATCTCAGAAGAGAGACTCTTGCCTTGGAAAGAGATACTTGGATCAAGAATATAGGAGAAAGTGCGGATGACCTTGGTACTCACAGTGGTATGTCTATTGGAAAGCGGGGGCAGGAGCGTTTGAAGGAATGGAGCTCTGCTTTTTCATGCATACTGTCACCTCTGTGTGGCATTTTGCAAAGGCCAAGGTCCTCTTTCCCATGAAGCATTTATCAACCTACCCAGAAAGACAGCCAGCACGATGCTAAGTGTTTCTTGGTTCCTTCTCTACCACCCAGCTATCACTGCATACGTCATGGTGGAAACACAGCTTTGTTTTCCAGTCGCAAAGACAGGTTGAAACCAAGTACATTCCCACCACACAGCCATCCTTGTGGGCTGATGAAAATAACGAGTCTTGGACATGGGGAAGGTACAGGATGTCGCTGTGCTCACAGAGCCGGTGTGCAGGTGCCAAGCCCTCTCGGCAGAGGAGCCAGGGGTCAGGAAACATGTGGAACCCCAGGAGCGGAAGAGAAAGTAGTGAGCCCAGACTCAGTATTCCTGATGACACATATGTCCGAGAGGAAAGCATGGGGATTCAGAAAGTGACTTTCACTGACTGCACCAGGAGGGCATGGTAAACCTCCCCTACCCATCCATGTATCCCTGTGACGAGCTGGCTGGGGCCCTGCTCAGTAGGCCAAATGGGTTAAGGCAGGGATGCAGATTGCAAAGTCTCTTGACAGCTTCTAATCAGGACCTGCCTTCCCCCCACCTCTCCCCCCACTAGCTAGAAACCATATACCTATGTTTTCCCGCTCGCCTCCTTTAATAACTGGATAATATTATTATATATCAGTAGGTGTGTTATTCTCCTAGCATATTTTGACATTCATACCTTGGGTTTGCCTGATATATTTTTTCACCAGTTCAATCAAAATATTTTCACAGGTTCACACAGAAAAAATACCTAGTGACTGAAATGATGACAAGAGGATAGAAAATCCCCAGTTAAACTCTGTGAATAAAGCAAATGGCATTATGAATGAGTCAGAGGGAAAGCAGTGAGCAGACAGAGAGCATTATTTAACGTGGTGAATGTTCATACATCTGTGGATGCTAGTGAGATTCATTTTTCATTGCTACATTTTCTGGGTAAAAAGCAAAAAAAAAAAAAAAAGATTATGATTTTTAAGAATTTAGAAAGCCTTAAATACTATGCTTGGATTCTCACCCTTTATAACACAAGTCTTCCTGTATTTCTAAGTCATCGGCAATAAAATAAGTCTTGTTGGCAGGTAGCAGTGACCCTGAGCTCAATGTCTTCCTTCCTTGAACTGCTCAGTTACCTTTTTCTTGGCACACAACAGTCAGCAGATGTCAAAGAATAAGGAGGTGTTTGGTCCCAACGCTTTGGTGCTGGCATACTGTTTCCTGCAATAAAGACTCTAATTTCAGGCATATGGAGAATTCCTGCTGACTTCTGTTTTGTGGCATTTTATGGAGAAATGTCCAAAAATGATAATCTGAGATTCATGAGAATCCTACAAAGTTTTCACCCTATGCAGTTGCTTGCAGCACACATTTCTGAGTGGTGATAGCTGGATCTTCAGGAGAACATTTTTCCTAGCAGTTCAGACTTGCAGATTTGCCATCCCTGCCTACTTCTGCACCCATGCAGTTTGTGCTCTCTGTGTCTGCCTGTAATTCTTGGACTCCCAGTTCCCCGTTTCTCCTCTTCTCCATCGCCCAACACTGCTCTGTCAGTCTCCAGTGGGAATGCAAATAGCAAAGCACAACCTCTGCAGAGAAAGCAACACCCCAGTGGGCAGTCTGGCAGCTCTCTGTCATGTGGCCTCCTGTGTGTTAGTTTTCCTGGTGCTTTGTATCCAGGGCATGCCTGGAAAATGTGATCTCAGCAATGGGAAGGAACAAAGCTGGGTGCTCTCCCTTGGCTGCAGGATGGGTCTCTAGGAAACCTCCAGCCCCTCCCAAGGGTCTGGACTTTCCTTAGAGCTTCCTTGGCCTTGTCAGCGTTCAGCAGCAGGCTCTGAGTCTGGGCAGGAGGAAAGGAGTGCCAGTTCTTCTTTCTTGGCTACCAGGGCTTCAGGAAAGGGTCCTCTTGGTTATTCCCACCGGCTGAAAGGATTGGGGTGGCGATGTGCTTCTTGCAAGCACTGACTTAGCAGTTTGGTGAAATTAAATAATTTAAAAATGCTTATATGTCAACTATGTAGTTAATAAATATTAAGCTGGTAGAATTCCAGAAATTTTTCTGACCTCTCAGAAAGTACAGGTATGTATGTATGTATGTGTATATAAACAGACATACAATATATGTTTTATACTCCCCCATATATAAGACTGTACAGTTACTGTCTTTTTACAGCTATCTCAACGCAGTGCTAAGGTTGTTACTCTATATGATCCCCAAATCCTCCTGGATAACATGCAGGCACTGAGCCCTTCCCAAACTTTTCCCTATGTGTCTCTAACTTTATTTAGACTCCAGCTGCCAGTAAATATTCCTCTTCTCTTCCAGTAGAATTTGTACTTAAGTAATGAAGAATTGCACTCCACTGGACTCCCTGTGTTTAAGGATCAAACTGCGTCTAATATTTCCTTTTTACCTTAATGCTGATTTTCTGAATTTTGTACACTTATTTCAGGCATCCCCCTCCAGAAAACAAACTGGAATGCATTTTTTAACCTTTCCTTTGTCTGGTAGATGAGACAAACCCAATGTACAGCAAATGTCCTCTCACTTCTTTGCTGGTTGATACTTTCCTTCTGGGAGTAACACTGCCACATGTCAGCTGCTAAAAAATTTGTTTAGCTCCAGCCGCTGCAGAAAGCAGTGAAATCATGAGATGGTACTTTTTATGATGCTTCCTCTTGGATGAGGGGTGTGAGAAAACAGTCAGATATTAAAAAAAAAAAGTAATCAAACAATCAGTCAACTTGTTCACAAAGATAAAATATATAGAGAACAAGCTATGGGGTTAGCATGTGTCCCTACATTGTAGGGACATCCTACATTATGTCCCATAATAGCGATGGCTCCTCTGGCTGGGAAAGGCTGTTCAGTTACCGTCCACTTCTGCTGGCTGGGAAAATATTTGCAAAGAAAATTAATTACCTGGAAGAAAGCAGTTTGGACGTTTCCCCAAATGCTGCATAAATGGACTGGCAAGTATTAGCTGAGAAAGAAGTCAAGAGCTATCAACATGTATACCATGCACCGTCATTTGCACAGATCTGGGAAAGTTGTTTTGTATCACTTCAAACCATCGCTGCTTGTATTTTGGAAACTATTGACATGTTTCAGGGTCCCCATCAACTTTTGCCCTGAGGAATTTATGCACTTTTACTATCCCACGAGTTCCTACCTGGAACTAGGGCTGTGTGAATAATTGTTCGGACTTTTTTTTTTTTTTGTCAGTTTAGTTGCTGAACACACACTCACAAAATGACAACAAAATTACAGCAAAAACACTCACTCCAAGATACCTCCCCCACAAAAGAAGCAGAACAGAACAGGTATCAGCGCAGACTGATGATGTTGGTTTTACCTGCTGAGAGGAAAAACTGGAATGTTGTTCATCCCACCTACGCTGGATAAAGTATTGCACTTGACCCAATGAAGTGCCTCATTTTTGGGCATTTTAGAAAACCACAAATTGTATACCTATCAGTCATGAATACATGGGACCTGAGGAAACCTGAGAAGACTGCTTAATTTCTACTTCTGTTGTAAACCAGAATTGCATTTCATCCCTGACAGAGATCCGTCAGACCCAATCTTAAACACTTCAGCTGATGCCAATCTCAGGGTCTCCAGACATTATTCAGTGCTGAACTGCCAAGACAGCCAGAAAATGTTCCACACTGCCTGAGATAAATCTCCTGTCCAGAAAATTAGAGTGATTATTTCCTTTCTTACCCTTGGTGCTTATAAGAATAATTGGTCAGGCACCTCCAGCCTTTCCACACTGGGAATAGCCATCTGTCCCTTTGGACCACACGACCTCCAGTGATTCCTTCCAAACTAAACCTTTCTGTCTGATCTCTTATTCAGGATTGAGCAGGCTCAATTCTTTCAGCTTTTCCTCCGATGTTGGGTTTTCTTTATTTCTGACAACGCTTTGCTCTCTTTTGAATTGCCTCCAGTTTGTCTAGTTCTCTCCAAAAATGTGATGCTCATAGATGTCAAAATGGAGATGATAGTTCTTCAGCCTACCAATGTCAAATAATCATCTCCAGGGTTCACACATACAGTTAATGGCATCATACAGTGATGCCTTCATCACCTTTCCATTGCAACGCACAGGCCCTTTTTGCAGAAGCTGGTCAGCTCTTCCTCACTTTGCGTTTACCCACTTGCTTACTCCTTTCCTCAAATGCATTTGGCACTCAAAAGCAGTCTAGCATTTTTCACATGTCTTTAGTAAATGTTGTCTTACTTGTTCAGGATAACTTTGATCTGTGTCAGAATGACTTTAAGTTCTAATCCTGTCCTATGCAGTGCTGGCACTTTTTTCCTGTGGATATGGTCTGTCATTTTTAGGCTGATTTCCTAAGGAAATGAGACTTGCCTAACCATTTTTTTTGACTGCCTGTTTATTTTTTCTGTCATCTACTTGACTCACAATTTTTTAACCCTTCTTCCAGCTTCAAGCAAATATGACAGTGGTTGCAGTCAAATATCTCTAAGATATTAAGTCTGCATACAATCATTTAAAAAGTGGTTGATGTAGAAGAGACATTTTATTAAAGCCCTCAACCAGGGAAAGGCTGCAGCCTGATAAAATCCTTACTAGACACTGAGGCACCACTATTGCAGAAATGTGCTACAGATGCCCCAGCCGTAACAAAGCCCTCCAGCTGGAGATTGTTCCTTGTGGGATACATGGGTCACAAACCCATTGGGAGCTGGGATGTGTGGCTGCTGTTCCTTATGCAACCATTTGTCATAACACATTGAACAGGCTCCCAGTGAGATATGTTCACAATTTCATAACAACATATTTTTGGCAGGCAGTTTTCCAAGCAGTTGGACCTCCACCTCTGACCAAATTCTCCTGTGGAAGACCAGTGTACAAATCTGAATCTTGTCCCTGTTGCCAGTTGCACATCCATTAGCCTGGCTGACCACATGTCCAGACACTGAGCTACCTGGTTGCCTTCCTGCTTCCTGCTCACAAAGCGGTGCCTTGAGCTGCTTCCTGCTGCAAGAAGAGGGGAAAAGAGAGATGTGAACAAGTAAAGGCATTTGTTTCTTCCCCACAAAGCTATTCAGTGCTGAGTTTTGTGGGAAAACCATCCTAAAAGGGAAAAAATGATCAGTGTCCTGAATAGGACCTGGGCAACAGAAGGGCTGCTGTCCTGGCACAAGCCCAGAACAGAGATTTAGCACATGATGGGGCAAACAAGCAAGCACTCAAAAAATGGAACTTTTTGAAGATATGTCCCTAAAATACCACATGCCTCCAACCATAATGCTGTGTCGAGAAGTGGTGACATATCTAAGGCAAGTTAGACTGGTCTGGACCTTGGCCGCACTGAACCTGCTCCTCCAGTTTTCTTGCCATCAGCATCCAGCCAGCCTTGAATTGCGCTGCTCGGGGGATGTCCACACACACCAAACTCACACCTTCTGCTTGGGCACAGCCAAACACAAGTGACGTGCTCACAGAGTCCAGCAAGGATGTCAACATTTTTGGAATACTCTGAAAATAGGCAAAAGAGCCATTCAAATCTCTACTTTCGGGCAACTCTGTGTGAAAATGAGTGATTTTATGCTTTCTCATTCCTACTTCCATGCCTGTTCTTGCCTGGGACAGTTATTATTTCGTCTATGACTGGCATGATAGATTTTGTCCCTTGAATACTGTATCTGCGATCAAACTTGCAAAGCTACAGAATTTCTGGCAGCTATACACGGAATATGTGACATGCTAAATGTTTCTGCTTTTGCATACGGTTGATACGAGAAGTGATGGCATTCGATATTAAATTAATGCTTTCTTCTCGTTTCCTTCTTGTAGTAGCACCTTGAATATTCTTTCACAGGTCAGGCACTGGAACAGGCTGCCCAGGGAGGTGGTGAAGTCACTGTCCTTGGAGGTGTTCAAGAAACGTGTAGATGTGATACTAAAGGACATGGGTTAGTGGCCAATATTGGCTCTAGGTGGACAGTTGGTCTGGGTGATCTTAGAGCCCTTTTCCAATCTTAATGATTCTATGATTCTATGACTGGGCTACTAGTCAGGCATGCCCAAGGAATGTCAGAGCAAGGCCATGCTGCCAGGCTCCAGAGGTTGTTGCAATGGTTGAATCTACAGTGCAGGCAGCATTCATGCCAGTCCAATTGCATATTAGTGCAACCATGTGCAAAATGTGTTAAACAAGCTCAAATGCTCCTTGAAGCCAGTCTCTGAGTTTCCTAGCTTCTCCAGAGGACTCTCAAGGCTGCCACCCAAAATCCCAACCTTTTTATTGGACACCTGAGATGCTCGCAGCCCCCGCTGGGCACAGAGGTGTGACCACGGGATGTGTTCTGCACGGGACCTTGCAGCTGGCACAGCTGCCTTTCTGATGTCTCATCCAGCTGGATCTCAGCTGGATCCAGCTATGCTTTTTTGTCCTACAGGTACTAGAGGAAGAGAAAATGGGAATAATCTTAAAGGTGTCACCAGTGCTCTTGTCTGAATGCAGGCATTTCCCTGAGCAGCTGCGCACTTGAGGCTGGGAGGGACCACTTGCAGGCTCGCTCAGCTCCATGAGCAGGGAGGCACGTAGTGCTAGCCCTTATCTGCCCCAGATGTTATTTGAATAATTCAGCAAACAAAAGGTTGCGGCCATCCTGGCTGGGCTCCTGGCCGTGCTGCCTGGAGGTGCTGATGGAGCCGGTGGGTCCGGGGAGTCGTGACACGTCGGGATGGAGAGGGGAGGGGGCTGCCCGGCCCTCGGCTGCTTTTCTTTGTGCTGTGTTTTCAGTGAGCTTTAGCAGGCCAGGGGAGCGGATGCATAAACAAAAGTTTGACAAGGCGAGACGTCATGCCCCCTCCGGTGGCACTGGTCACTTCCCCACACAGGGACTGAGGCAGAGGAAGGTGGCAAGGAGGGAGGAAAATAGCCCTGGTGAAGGCCTGGCTCTCCCAGCTACTCTGCGAGTCTGAGGGAAGGCACAGACTGTGCAGAGATGGTAGCCTGAAGGCTGGGTAAGAAAGCTACCACCATTCGAATCACTGAGGTTTTGGCTTTGTGACCTGTGCCCCTCAGCCTCACAGACACCTGTTGTCCAGTGCCCTGTAGCCGTCATGGTAGCAGTGCATGTAGATGGTTTCATCTGGAGTTCAAGTGACTCTGTTCTGTGCTTGGGTTGGTTTTCCTCCCAGATGTTTCCTACAGCATCTTCCACTGACAGCACACTTGATAAAGCCACATCAAAGCTCAAAACAGAAAATCAAAGTAGCAAAGCAGATATCGTACCACGTACTCCGTGTCAGTAGAGTCACTGTGCACCTTTTCTAGCTTTCGCACCTACCACTTTCAGCGATTCTTGGCCACAGCTTTTACCCGACCTTACCAGAACTCCAGTCCCACAATCACAATGCATGTGAGTAATGTGATTTAGCCCTGTCCCTATGGAATGACTCTCCAGAGCAAAGTCATTCTTGTGCTTAGATATTTACAAGCCCAGGCTCCCATTCAAGTGCCTGGAGTGTAAAGAACCTGCCTTCTCTTTTGCTCAGTGGTGTCTTGAACATCCCTGGCACCACAGGGACAGCGACTCGTGCAGTGAAGCAGCACTGCCTGCAGCATTATTCTGGGTACTGAGATTACAGTGGCAGCAAAGGACTGAAGGCTTGTGTCTCATCTGGGAAGCCCAGTGTACAGACTGAGATCTCAATGGGATCACCGGAGGAAGCAGAAGTGCTGTGTGCTTTTGAGCTGTGCCCTCCCCAGAGGATGCTGTGTGCTCACAGCCTGCAGCTCCAATGTCAGCTGTTGGGGCAGGTGTGTGCACCGAGCAGCTGGGGCTGTGATGTAACTCATTCTCTCCCTGAGTCCTGGTAGAAGGTCAATTTTCCAACATCTCCTTGTGCCCCTTTGGGTAAGTGACTTAAGAACACCAGGCTTGGAAAAGCAGATGCAGCATTGAGATGCATTTGCGAGTTCGTGTGAAGAAGCACTCATGTGTCTTTGCTTAGACACACTTAGGTCAAGCAGCGGGTATTTGTTCCCCTGAAGCTCAGGCAGCAAAATAATTTTTAGTGATGAAACCAACTACCCCCCTTGAAACCTCTGGTTAATAGCAACAACTCTGCATGAAAACAAAGCATAAATGGAATTGCAGCAGGCTGTAGCTGCACACCATCCAACCAAATTTTGGAAAAGTTATTTGTTAAGACCAATATGGTGGCATAATTTCTACAGACAGCAGTTGTGGAAGCAGCTGTGGAAGCTGATGTCAGAGTGCAGAAAGCACTGAAGGGAGCTACCAGTGGCTACACTGTGCTCTTTTGGGTCCCACGGTACTTTCATGTGGACTTTTTCAGCTTACCCCTATCATTCCATTTGCTTTGGAGGCAAACAGTCCTTGCAGGGGTGCCATCCCCTAACAAAATGTGTTCTTTGTAGTAAAAAAAAAGAAAACAACAAATACAGCATCACCATCAATGCAGTTACCAAAAGTCTCTCTTTACCAGTAGGTAGGTTTGGTTCCCAGTGGGTGCTTCCCACTGCCACAAACCCCATGCACAGCACGGTCCCAGCAAGGGTCAGCTTAGTGATGGCAGCCGGAGTTCCCACAGTGACTTAGGAATGCCACTGGGCTGACCCACACACGGTGGAGGTGGGACATTGCTGAGGGCTGCTGATTTGCTGGCTGTGGAGCTCTTAAGAATAACAAAAATACATTTTATTTGGATGGTGCCAACTTGCAGCTGTCAAACCACGTGAGTCTTCTTTGACATTTCACGTATTTTATTGTATCTCCGGGAAAAACCAGTGGAGAAATTTGGCTTCTCCCACTCTCTTTATCTTTCTGTGAGCAATGGGGCGTAATTACAGATGGAACTACACTCATCCTCTAGCCCAGTACAGCAGCCAGATTTGCAGAGTGTGGAAAATGAAATTGCTGCTTCATTAGCTGAAGTCATCAGTGGACAAGCTCGTGTGCAGATGTGCAGGGAAGAGGCAGTGTGTGCAGCACGTGTGTGCGCATGTGGGCACGGCTCAGTGCAGCGCTGGGCTCCATCTCCCCAGCTGTCAGCCCCTGACCCATCCATCCCAGCAGATCTTTTTATTTCCAATAGAGGCACCACGTGCACAGACAAAACAGTAACACCGACCTGAGCTTCTCTTCCAACAGCCACCTGCTCGACGATTTTACCTGAAGGTGCATTACAGCGGGCGTGCATTTCGGCGCGGGGGCGGGGCTGGGGGCGGGGCCTCTGCCTAGTGGGCGTTGCCTATCGTCAGGCCCCGCCCCCGGGGACTAGAGGGGCGGTGCTGCCCATCGGGGTCCCGCATCCCCTTCGGTGCGGCGCGGCTCGGCTGGGCTCGGCTCCGCGCCCCGGGATGGAGCTGTGGCCGCTGCGGTTGCTGACGGTGCTGCTGTGCCTGGCTCCCGGTAAGCCGTCGGGGTGCCCCGGGGAGGGTGAGGGCCAGGCTCTGGAGCGGGCAGCCTGGCCCCGAAAAGCGCCGGCAGCGCTATGCCCCCTCACCGCTCCGGTGAGCGAGTGGCGGTACCCAGTTTCCCGAGGGGTTCGGGGCCGGCGGAGCATCCCGGCGGTCCCGTCCTGCCCCGCTGCATCGCCTGCTGCTCGCTTGGCTCTGGCCGCTTCTGAGAGCCTCGCAGCCGCGTGCGGGAAAGCCGTCAGCAGGGTTAGGGGTTAGGCTCCTCTCTGGCTTCGCTTTCCCGTTACTCACCCCGTCTGGTTGGGCTGCGCCGCGGGGCTGGGGCTCAGCGTGGCGAGGAGCTGGTTGCGATGGCCACGGGGCAGCCAGGCGGGGGGACGGCCCCTCCCTGTGCCCCTTGCTCACCTGGGGGCGAGCACTGACGCAGGTGGCTCCGGGGAGTGGTGTGCAGCCCCCGAGCTGGGAGCACCTTCACCCCGGGGTGAAGGAACGCAATGCCAGGCCATGGGGTCTCAGGGTTGCACCAGCCATATAAAGGGGTTTCTTCACAGAATTCATTGATCAGCAGTCCCAAAGAGTGTAAGCACGTTGGTTTATTGTAAGGAAAGCTGGTAATCCCTTTCCCCAGGGAGTGAGGTCATCAGATGTAGGTTCACTTTATTTCAATGTCCCACATCCTCTTGTTAGACCTTGAAATTGGCAACGCAAGAAAACAGGAACTCCACCCTGGCCGGCTGAATTGTCGTGCTCTGCAGCCAGCTCCTGACCATCTGCCTGGGCTTCCTGTTATGACAGAGTTTTGAACTTTCTGGGATGTGTGAAAAGTCATTATTTACCTTTCTCTGTTAAGTAGGTGGTGTGAAAGCGTCTGCTTAAAACATGCCGTGTGTGCTTGTATCCAGTGTTGTTCTGGTTGAGTAGCATTGGCTTTTGTTGTTGCATTTATCTGAGGTTTTTTTATATCTGCTTTCTCAGGTTTGTTTATTTCTATGGATCAGCCAAGCCTCAGCATCCAAAAAGATGTCCTCACCATAACTGCAAATGATACCCTAAACATTAGTTGCAGGTAAGGGCAAATCTGTGCGGTGTCATTTTGGTAGGGGTAATTTATACCATGAACCTTTGTACAGAACTGCAAGTGATTGTCTCTCCCCCATCACGGCTTTCCCCCCTCCTTTTGTGCCCTTTACATAGTTTTTCCCTGGCCGAGTTTTGAAACAAGCCCAAAGGCATGCAGCAAGGAAGGGCCCCTGAAGAAGAGTACATCAGCAGGGCAGCCACGGAGTGTGGCACGTAGTGCCCCAGAGCAGGCTTAGGGTGATATGGAAGGGAGCTGGGTGCTGTGCGACTTAGATTCATCACAACTTTGCTCTCAGGTAGCTTCCTTATGGGTACAAACAATAGGTCTATTTACGCGAACTGACCCTGCTTGATGCTTCCTGGGATGGGATGAAAGCAGTTCTCCAGGGAACCTGCGGAGCTTAGCAGGGCTGGGGCTCACAGCCTGGCACTGTACTGATGCCTGGGGTGTGCTCACCCTCCTTGAACGCTTGCTTTTCCAGTGGCCAGAGAGAAGTGTACTGGTCCTGGCCAAACAACCAGAGCAGTGCTGAGAAGCGCATTGCTGTGACGGGCTGCAGCGATGGCCCCTTCTGCAAGACTCTCACCCTCCTCAGAGTCATCGGCAACGACACAGGGGATTACCGGTGCCTCTACGGGGACAGCCAGGCAGCTACAACCATTTATGTGTATGTTCAAGGTAAGTTCTCATGTGGCTTGTTTAATGAGGTTGGGAACTTAAGTTTTTTTGACTGACTCTAAAGGATGCTGCCATCGGGGGAGCCAGCGCTGCATGTCACTACTTTTAGCTGGTATTTCCTGTAATACTTATGCAAGAAAAGTCATGCTAGGGTAAATCAGATTTGTGTCGGCACAAAGGCTGTGGTGGCAGGAAGCTATCCTCCAAAGTGTGTAGTGCTGCTGATAAATGTTTTGAGAATAATGATATTGTAAAGCCAGGGGGCTGTCAAACCATGCCCTCCCTTTTTTGTCTCATCGTTTAAGTGTTTATCCAAGTGGAAGAGAATAAAACTGATTTGAAAAGATATAAATAGAGAAAGATTTTTAAAAAATATAAAAAGTTTCCTCTGTAATCACAAGATAAATAATAGCCGTTTACCGATTCTTCTAGATTACCGATCTCCATTTGTGACTTCGGTTAGTGATCAGCTTGGCATCGTATACATTACGAAGAATAAAACCGTGGTAGTACCATGCCTTGGAACCGTATCCAACCTCAATGTATCTCTACATGCGGTAAGGAAAAAGCTCGTTATTATTTTAAGAGTTAGTTGAAATCATCATGACAAATATACTGCCTGAAGTATAAATGTGTTTCTCGAAAACGTCTTCCTTGGGAACTTCGCAGCCCGTGGTTAGAAAGTGGGTGCTGTGACTGTGCTCGTCCGTGGTCCTGCGCTCTGGAAATGTGGGGTGATTGCCTGCGAAGGGAGGGTTGCCTGAGCTGAGATGCTAAAGTTGGATTCCTGCTGTTAGGGAAAATGTTGCACTTGAAAATTCAGAGTTGTTTGATTTTGAGATCTGACTATGTGTTTTGTGACTATTTCAAACAGAAATATCCAGAAAAGATATTTGTTCCTGACGGTAAATCAATTTCGTGGGATAACAAAAAAGGCTTCACTATACCCAGTCATCTAATCAACTACGCGGGCATGGTCTTCTGTGAAGCTAAAATAGATAATGAAAGCTACCAGTCTGTGATATACATCGTCGCGGTTGTAGGTAAGCCAAGGTTTTTCTCTATAGCCAATGCTATTTTGCTTCTACAACATGCTGAACCAATAACATTTGGTTGGGCTATAGGTTATTCAATACTGACAATGCAGCTAACGCAAAATGGATGTTGTGATATATATTACTTTTCTGTTAAATGCGATATATTGTGTTCTTTCTAGTTGACCATTGGGCTAAGTGCTTCTATTTTTAGTTTAACATAGATGCCAGGGATTTTTTTTCCTAACAATGCAAGCCTTTTTTCCCCAAATCACTCCCCTCTGCACTTGATTTGCTTATCTGGGATCCAAGCCATTGTTAAAGGGAGCTAGAGGCAGACGCCCATGAGCAGCAGATGGAACAGGATTGCTCTGAGGTGTACCAAGGGGATGGGGGATCTGAAGGTCACACAAGGAGTTAGGTTGTCTTGTCTCCCTTCAGACTGATGTTCTCACTCAGAAGGGAATTTGTGTTCTTTTGATATACGTTGCCAGTTGTTCATCAAAGCCCAGAAATACCAACCCCTGAGCTGCAATGCCATGATGGGCAGTGGGATTTGTTCCCGTGCTGTTAGGATGTGACGGCTGCTCGCTGAATTTCTCCTGTGCTCAGCTGCTGGATCCCAGCTGGGGCTGTCCCCTTGCTATGCTGAGATGTGGGACGTGTGTGCTCAGGCTCACTGCTGTGCTTGTGGGGTCTGCCTGGCTACTGAACACCTGGGAATGAGTGCTCCTCATCTGTTGCTCCCTGGAAATGACCATGTGGGTCATCGTCTCCTGCCTTCTCCCACCACCTGGGAGCCTCTGAGCAAGGACACTCATACTGTCGTGATGCTGTCTTACATGGCTCTCTCATCACGTGTGGGAAATGCTTGGGACTGGTACATCCCTTCCCTCCAGGCTCCTTTGCGTGGCAGTCATCACACTGCGCTGGGTTGTTGAGGTGCCTCTTCATAGCTGTGGGTTTGGTGGGAGTTTTGGTGAATTCACCTGGGAAGGTCAGCACTGGGTGCTGTAACCTTTTGTGTGTTTTGTGTGTGCCTTTTTCTCTTTCTAGGATATCGAATTTATGACCTGACAATGAATCCACACTATCAGGTAGAGCTGGCAGTAGGAGAAAAACTGGTTCTCAATTGTACTGTAAGGACAGAGCTGAACGTGGGAATTGATTTCAAGTGGGACTACCCTTCTATCAAGGTAAAGCCATAGAAACTGAAAGGTGCCAACATCACAACAGAATTTGGTGTAGTTGCAATATCACTCCCCATTTTGCAACATTCACAAGGCAGCTGACGATGCAGAAAGAAATTGCTAGTATATACAGGTGTGAGGAAGAATAACGTTAAAATTCCCAAACACCTGTCTCTTCTATTACAGGAAAAGCGTGCAACCATAAGAGATTTAAAAACCACTGCAGGAGAAATAAAGACGTTTGTAAGCACTCTTACCATCGACAGTGTGAACTTAAGTGACAAAGGTCGGTACACTTGTGCAGCATCCAGTGGCCGCATGAACATGAAGAACAGCAGCTACTTCGTTATCCACGGTATGGCATCTTCCACTTCGGTTCTGCTGGTTGTTTCAGCTTTGGGGTGGGTAACTGGGATGCAGTAGGCATCTCAATGATGAACTGAATGATGGAAATGAATGAAAATTCAGCTACAGCAACACTCTTGCACCCACTAGCATATTCTTCAGTAATTTTATACCACAAGCTTATCTAATAAGTTTTTAAAGGATGGTAAATTGTTACTCAGAGCTGTAAAATCCCTTAGGAAAATGGACAGTAAAATTAACTGAGGTAAACCCCTTGTGCTCTTCTGTGGTGACCCTGAGACCCTGTAAAGCTGAATTTGCATAGATGACTTTGTGTAAGGGTTGCCCGTTCTCACACTGGGTGAACGTAAGCAAGGCTCTGGTGGCTCTGTGGAATGAGAGTCTGGGTCAGTGTAAGTGAAGCTAGGCAAATAAAACTTCTGGCTTTTAAGTTACAAGTAGCTGAATCAAATTGAGTTCTGGTCATATGGAAATGATGCAAAGGAAACAACTTTAACTAACTGCGTAGATAAGTATGGGACCGCATTCTTACAGCCTTTTCTCAAGGCCCTCTTGGGCACAGCCCCAGTGACTTCACTGGCTTACTTCTATAAAAAAAAGTCCAGCATGAGAGTGGCCCCTGTTTAATCCCTCAGTCAGACAAAGGATTTTATATTTCAAAGGAGGCTGGTTTTCCTGCAGTCTATTTTCAGAGGCCATATGTATACATTAACATTCAAAATTATTATGTGGCATAGTGATTCAAGATACTCTTAATTTTCTCCTGGGCTCTTTCTGTTTCTCTTGAGGAGCCCAAACCAGATCATTTGCTGTACTGAGTGTAGTAGATATCAAATTGATAAATCTTAGCCAAAAGGCTAGTTGCTGTTTTAGTCTGAATGCAAATTTAAAGTAGTGTAAATCATTTCAAAGTGTTCTATGGCTGCAGAGGTTCAAGTAGTTATGTTCAGTCTCTTCTCAAGTGTATAACTATGACTTTGTAGTTTTGAATACTCTTTTTTTCCTAGAACAAGTCACTCAAGCCAGTTTTATGCTATATATAAATGGAAATACTGGAAAGGCTAAAAAGGGGATACTGTGCAGCTGAGTGCTTCTTTTGCCATGACATTGTAGTGGCTCAGTAGAGCACTGGGTCTGACTGGTGTACTGAGAGCTGAGCGTGGTCTCTGCTTCCCTGAGGTCACTAGGAGGGCACTGGTCAGTTCCTCTCTGCAAGGGAAAGGACTGGGTTTTTGTGCTGCATCCGTCTCTCCAGAGCCCAGTTCAGAGCTGACTGTTCTTTACCAGTGCCTTCCTGTCTCTGGCCTCTGGTCATCTGCAGTTAGATGCTAACCCAAATGGAGACCACTTACACTTTTGTCCCTATTGAAAGACCACTGCGTTTAATTAATTAATTTATTTATTTTGTAGAAAGTCCTTTTATTCATCTGGAGAAAATGGAGAACGTGGTAGAGACGAGGTTAGGTGATGCAGTCAATATTCCTGTGAAGTTTAAAGGATATCCTCCTCCAGAGGCAAAATGGTAAGAATCAGTTTTTCATGTATTTGAAAAACTGAGCTATTCCTAGTTGAGTTAAATCTCTATTCAGGGCACTGTATTTTTTTCTGTAGGTACAAAAATGGAAAAGCCATCAATGTAAATCATACAGTTAAGCTTGGCTACACATTAGTAATCACTGAAGCAACTGAGAAGGATGCTGGGAATTACACTGTCGTCCTTACAAACCCCACTAACAAGATGCAGAAGAGACATACGTTCACCCTGCTCGTGAATGGTAAGTGGCATGTGGGGATACCGCTTTGTCATGTGTAGATATTGGGTGTTGCTGTTCTTCAGATTAGTTTCACATCAGAGCTATGAAGCTTTTAACAGGGGCAGGGGCTTGGGGCATAGTACTTAATTCTTTGACAGGGGGATGCAGAACTGGTGCATCGCTCTTGGCCCCTGCTCCAGGATGTGCCGGCAGAGAGGCCGCAGACTCCTGTTGTTGTTGTGGCGATACGTGGTGGGGGTGTTCTTGTTTTCTGTATATTATTTCTTCACCTCTGTGTCCTGTTCTTTTCCTGTTCTCCTTGCTCCCCGGTGCTGGAGTCCTCCCCCACCCCGCTCCATCCTGGCCTGAGTCCGCCTCGCCCATCCTTCCTGCCCTGTGCAGGCTGTCCCTCATCTTCTGACCTGCTCCACATAGCCCTCCTCCTCTTCCTCCTCCCTGCTTCCCAGGAAACAGCCTTTCTCCTGTGCTTTGAAAACAGCAGGTCTTGGAAAGGGCAGTGAGGAGAAATGCTGGGGTGTAACAAGCATTTAATGGCTGGGGATAGTGGCAGGACCTCAAGGGCTACCTTCTAAATCTTGGGGGTAATGGAGGGAGATCTTATTGGAGATATTAAACATTGCGTCTTGAGGTCCTGATCCTTAAGGCGTTGGGCAGGTTCAACTCTTCCCAACACATTGTTCTTTGGAGGGTGCTCTGCACTGCGCTCAGATATCCCTGCAGAAGCTGGGGACAAAGTGACATGGGGACAAAGTGACACCATGCCATTGGGGAGCCTTGTGGGTGGTGTAACATCTCGATTTCCCCTCCAGTGCCCCCCCAGATCGGCGAGAACGCGCTGATGGCCCCCGTTGACTCCTACAAGTATGGCTCAACACAGGCGCTCACCTGCACCGTCTATGCTGTCCCACCACCCGCTGCTGTCCTGTGGTACTGGCAGCTGGAGGAGGAGTGCACTTTCAGCCCCCAGTGAGTGGCAAGGCAGGGCTGGGAGGTTATGGTGGTGTTGTTCTATGTCTTCAGCGTGAGCACAGCTGAGCTGGGCCTCCCTGTGCTATACTTGCTGGATGGAGAGTGGTGGACACCAAAGGGTTCAGCCTCAGGGTAATTTGGTTTTGCTCCCTTTTAAGTCATGACAGAGCTTTTGCTGATGACGCCTGTAGGCTCAAAATGATTTCATGCAGCAGAGCATGGTCAAAATGAGCACAGTGACCAATGTTGTACTTGATAAGCAGCCAGGCTCCACTGAGGGACTCGTGGGCAGGGAGTTGAGAGACAGGGGTCACCCGCAGCGAAGAGCTGGCAGCGCTGCCTTGTTGCCTTCAAGCTTTCTTGAAGGGCATCTTGGCTCATGATGGGTTTTGAACACAGCTGTCTGTGTGCCCCCCACCCCTGTCAGCTCTCCCATTGGGCTGCAGGCCCAAAACTCAGTCCCAAACAGAGGAAACTTGCTGTTTATGCTAATTGCAGATCTTTGTGATTGTTTTTTTTTTTTTCTCCTTATGCTCAAGTGCTGAGTGGGACGGTGCTCTTTATCTGTATGAAAGTGTATCTCAGAGGAAGCTCACTGATTGATGTTGGGGAATGATAGAGAGTGCCTGACTGAGATTCACGCAGCTTCCCTTATCTCAGCCTGCCATAAGCCCAGATTTCCTTTTTAAAAAAAAAAAAAAAAAAAAAAACGGCCAGAAAAAAAAAGCATTCTCTTTCCTGTTGTTGTTTTTTAAGTGATTTCCACTAGTTTCTTCCTTTGGTGCCTGGTTGCTTCCTACACAATGGCTACTGTCCTCGAGAAATTCTTGTAGGGAGTTCAGTGATTTCTATGTCTCTCTGTCTTCCTTTGAACTAAATTAACTTGAATCTTGCATTTATGAATGGAGGTTTGTTCCCAGAATAGCTGCTTCCCTCCAAGCATCCTGACTGAGCTGACACAAGCAGATTAATTAGGGAATTCACCTTTTGGCTTGGGGGCTTCTTATTTTACAGAGCGCAAGGGTCTCAGAAGGTTATAGAGTGCAGTTCAATAGAAATGCTTCAAGAAACGTACTTTTCCCTTTGACATGTAGGCTGTGCCCAGTGATCCCTCTGATTTATGGATCAATATCTGCATATTATAAAAAGAACATGAAAACACTCTAGGAAAGGGCTTTCCCCAAGGAGATAATATGGCCTAATACATCTCTTCTTGTCTCTCAGAAAAGTTCGCTCAGGAGCCAATCCGTATGCATGCAGAAAATGGAAAGTGATCTCGGAGAGAAAGGGTGGGAATCAGGTGGAAATCAAACACCGAGTTGTTACTATTGCTGGGAAAACAAAGGTGAGCAGGTTTTATGTTGCTTGGGAATGATTAGACCAGTTCAGCAGTCCACACTTCAGAAGTATATCACTAGAGATGAGAGTCTTCACCTAACGTTAAACTGGGGGCTCTGCTCTCACCTGGCCATGTACGCTCCCACTGAAGCTAATGGGCAGAGATGGACAGTTAAGTCCTTTAGACATCTCCCCAAAGTGATTCTTCATTGTGAAACTTGCTTACATTTCAGTGCTTGCTTCTTAGAGGTCTGAAGTTAGATGAGTTAATCTTGCCAATTAATAGGGAGAAGCTGGGAAAACTAAAGAGCAGAAAAGTAGTGGGTGCAGTGTTTATTGACACACACACCAAAGCCTGCTTTTTCTTGTTTTCTTTTATCTGATTGTCATGGACTTACATGGAAAAAATGTAAACATCAGAAAGGGACTGTACAGCCACTGTGCTGTGGAGGGATTTTCAGTTGTGGAGATACTTGCAGAGCACTTTGCTGAGCTGTTGTGGTGGTCAGACTGATGGAGATACTTAAGCACTAATGTATGAAATTTCTTGATTGTTCTTTTGTAGACTGTGAGCACCCTTGTGATTCAAGCAGCGAATGTATCTGCTTTATATAGATGTATGGCTACAAACAGAGCTGGGTCAAGTGAGAGAGTTATCTCCTTTCATGTGACCAGTAAGTATGCCTTTTTGAGGAGTCGTTAAATTCACGTTATTTTGTGTGCCTTGCTATTTAGGGATGCCTCTAGATGCTATTAGAGGTGCCTGTTTCCTGTCCTTAAAATCCTTTAGTCCTACTGAAGGTTTTTCTAAGGTAGTTTTTGAAGTTACCAACAAACTTCAGCGAAGTTGCTGCTCAAGTTGCTGGCATCAGGGGAGCAGCAGTCCCATGCAAATAATGCAAAGTGGACACCAATGTTCCGAGAGTGACTGCTGTTGGGTTTTTGCAGTCTTTTAAAAGAGCTAGAGAGAAATTACAGTAGTTTTGTAAAAAAGAGTAATGATGTACTGTAAAAGCTAAGACAAAACTGCTGGCAAAGAGCTTCTGTCCTCTTGAAAATCAGTCCCCATGTTCACATGAAATCATATTTTAATCCACATCAAAAAAGGAGCTATAAGATAATGCTAAAAATCATCGTTTGACAGAAGTTTCTGTAGAAAGAAGAACTATATTAATTACACAAGCTTTTCTTTGATCCATATAAATATATTGCTTTTAATGAGATTGTGCTCTTTACATAAGCGATTAAATGATTTTTTTTGGTGTTTTGCTTCCTCATTTAAAACTAGACAACTGAAGATCCAGCTGTATTTGTAAAACGGCTTTTTCAAGTTAATATTGGCAACAAAATATATAACCCAAAAGGAATTTCTTATTTTTTCTTTCTTAACTTGCAGGAGGTCTTGAAATTAATCTCCAGCCTCAGAGCCAACTGACAGAGAAGGATAACATGTCCTTGCAGTGCACAGCTGATAAATTCACCTTTGAGAAGCTCTCGTGGTACAAACTCAGTGCTCATGCTTCACAGACGCCCTTTGGAGGGCTGCCCATGCCTGTTTGCAAGAACCTTGATGCTCTTCAGAAGCTGAATGCGACTGTTTCAAATACCAATGGAGAAAATGTCACCTTAGAGCTCATCCTCCATAACGTCTCCCTCCAGGATGGAGGGGACTATGTTTGCATCGCTCAGGACAAAAAGGCGAAAACGCAGCACTGCCTGGTGAAGCACCTCACCGTTCAAGGTATGGATCTCTTACCATAAGCTACGATGGGTGGCTGCAGGTGAAAACTACAGCAGCATCAGGTTCTGGTAGACTGCCTGCTTTGCATGTGTTGGCTTAATGGTGTGCTCAATTTGTTTAATAGATTTAGACTATTTGTTGTAAACAAAGGGGATATTAGTTGAAGATATTGATGTCTGCTGAATGCAGGTGTGGGTCCAGATAGGAGGGACTTACCACTTCATCTGTACAGTGAGGAAACATTGACTGTGCCACTGTGCTCTGCAAGGAGATGAGTTTGGTTTTTGCACAAATAATGCCATTATTTAGCTCAATAACTTCTCAGTTTAACTTTTCACAATACCTTTTCCCCCTCCAGTTGTAAATGCATGTGTCTATTTGTGGTATTAGTTCTAATGTGTTGTGTCACTGAATCTTGGTTTGGAAGTAGCATCTATCATTTTAAACTGTCATGAAATAATGCTGGAATTCAGGCACAAGTGATACAAGCTGGTAATCAATTAGCTTTTCACACAAATAATGATGACTTTGTTTGAGGGCCTAGATGTCTAGACTCATTAAGCAGCTGTGGAGCTGATTCAGGAAAATACCTATGCATGCTTATTGGCTGTCTTGAGTGAATGCCTGATGAACAGCCAATATCAGACTTCTCGTAATGAGCTTGGACATAGAAGTGGAAGGGAAGCAATTTCTCACCTATTCTCTCTTCCCTCAGCAACCCAAGGAGTTACAGATTAAATGATCTAAAGCAGGTTACATCAATGCTACTGAAATTTTCTTAGATATTACAATTGTCTTATGTCATGTGGAAGATTAACTATGATCTTAACATGAACTCTGCAGCTACTGGTTTTATAAAAAGAATTTGAAACTTCATTACTGGGTCAAATGTGTAGAATGTCATCAACAGCTATTCCTGCAAAAATAGATGCTTTTTTAAACTTTCAGTGACTTTTTTACCTTGTTTCCATACGAACAGAGCCCATGGCACCCACACTTGTGGGAAATCTGGAAAATCAAACAACAAACATTGGTGAAACCATAGAAGTGTCATGCACAGCGAATGGCATTCCTCCTCCAAACATCACGTGGTTTAAAAATAATGAAACGCTTTTTGAAGATTCAGGTGAGGAATCACTCTTTTGTTACGGATTTTCTGTCACTTAAGGACTTGTTTCATAAGGCTCACTTTTAATTTTCATCTCAGAAAGTTTCATTTTGAATTTTTATCACAAACTAGCATAAAACCAGCCAAAATAAGTGTAATGATTTCTTTTTTTTTTTTAGGTATTGTTTTGAAAGATGGAAACAAAACACTAACTATACGTAGAGTGAGGAAAGAAGATGGAGGGCTATACACCTGCCTTGCCTGCAATGTCCTTGGATGCAAAAAAGCGGTGGCTTTTTTTGCAGTGGAAGGTTAGTGTCGATTTATTTCCAGCCTGTGCATGAAATTGTGATGATAATCAAAACAAGAAAAAAAGTGAAGACTTTGAGCTCTGTTGTGACTGCTGTCCAATTTTGTTGATAGGAATGGGTAATGTTTTTGGCTTAGGAAACTCCAGCCTTTGTCCACCAAGCTCTAAAATTGTTTGTGAGACCCATCTCTCATTTCTTCCAATCATATTGTGGCCCATCAAAATGCAGTTTGCAATAGGAAATAATAAAACCTAAAAAGAGGTTAGTCTCCCATTTGTGTAACTGGAACCATGATGAACTTGATACCAAGGGTTAGGACTTCGCAGTTAGAGACCTTGGACTAAAAGCTCCTTTGATACTAGTACATTTCCAAAAATTAGTTAATGAATCATTCAGAAATCTGTCTTATAAGTCAGAATGATTGTCTGTTCTATTACATTAGGGTGATTAAAGCAGCATCCTGATTATTTTCATAGCTCTCGTTAGGATATTAAGGTATTGGGCAATAATGTTTACATAGGATGGAAAACATCTGCAGATGACATTAATCTAGATTTCAGCTGAGCTGGTAAATATAGCTGGGGCATATAGCTGACACTGTAGAAGTTGGAAATCTGTATATGAGATACTGTTTCTCTTAAAGTAACGTACAGTGCAGCTTATTGGTGTCATACAATGGAGTGTGCTACTGTGTATGAAAATCTATATGGTGCAAGAATTGATACACAGGAGCATGATGTGGGGAATGGAAGCTGAAGAAAAGAGAGCTGCTCCTGTACACGATTAGATATTCAAGTGTTGTTATAAGTCCTTATTTTCAAGTATTGTTGCAGAGCCACGTTTTTTCAAGACCCAGCTGAAATGTGTAGAGAGACTTGTGTTCTCTGGGTCATTCTCAGCACTTTATTTACTGTTTCTTGAGAATGACTCTTCCATTTGGGGTATTCTGAAACAATTATTTATTTATAAAATGTGAGATTTTATTTTGAATTGACTGCCAAATATCTAGATGCTGCCCATGGAACAAAGCTAATGCTAAGAAATCATGTGGCATGTAAAACCACACAGAAGTAAGCATAATGTTCTAACATAAAACCCAAGCTTTTTGTTTTGTTTTGCTTTTGTTTCGTTGCTCCATGTTGCACTTTTAAAACAAACCTTCAGAACAAGAACCTCCATTCTGTGATTTAATGAATGAACAAAACTAATGCACTTCCAACGATCACTCAGATATTCACTTATTTCTTCCCAGGCGCTGAAGAGAAAACAAATCTGGAGCTCATTATCCTTGTTGGCACTGCAGTGATTGCCATGTTCTTCTGGTTGCTTCTTGTAATCATCCTTCGGACCGTTAAGCGGGTAATGAAAAAATTCTCGTGCTGTCCTATCAGCACTTGTCTTGCATGACAAATGAAAGCTGACTTGAATCCTTTTGTGTTGTTTCTTTCCATTGTTCTTAAATCAACAGACACATTTTTTCTCTCCATGCCATAACATTCTTGCCTGGAACTGAGGGCGCAGAAATTTGTTTTTAATTGAACAGGCCTTCGTGAGAGAAAAGTGTTTCAACTGTTTTTGTTTATTTAAAAAAAAAAAAAAAGTGTAATTAATTAATGATGATCACATTCACAATGACATCGTGTAGGGGAATGGTAGCCAGGCATTTCTGGGAAACAGTAGAACACTTCAGAGTGAGAAACGGACACTTTGCACATCTTCAGTAAAAACCTTGTGCTTTTACAACCAATGCCATTTTCCAGGCCAATGGAGGGGACATGAAGACTGGCTACTTGTCAATCATCATGGATCCTGATGAAGTCCCCATAGATGAGCACTGCGAGCGGCTCCCGTATGATGCCAGCAAGTGGGAATTTCCCAGAGACCGACTGAAGCTAGGTGTGTCTTCCCTGCACAGGTCATTTCGTGATCCTGCAGCCAACCCTATACCCGGAGGGGCTTCAGGGTGGTGGGGCTGCCTTGATACACAATCTCCTGGATGCGCTGCAGTGTCTTGCAGGGTATAATGCAACCTCTCCAGATTGTCAGCCCTCTGTTAATTTCTGATATATAAATTCAGTTTACAGTTGCTGCTTATTCTGCATCTTTTGACTACTGTGCCAGGCAAATAAATCAGAGTCTGTTCCTCTTCTCACTTCAAGGTAAACCTCTTGGGCGTGGAGCTTTTGGCCAAGTCATAGAAGCTGATGCCTTTGGGATTGACAAAACTGCTACCTGCAAAACTGTGGCAGTCAAAATGCTTAAAGGTAAAAAAGATGACTAAGACTTCACCTTGAATACTCTATATATGAATATTGCCAATCCCATAACTAGCAGACAGAAAAATGAACAAAAAACAGTCAAAGCATTTATACCAATAATGTGTAAAAAATTTAGATTAACAGTTGATAATGGTTTTTGTATAGTGCCAAGACTCACTGCAGACTCATTGCAATAGGGTGGGCATGCAGTAATTACAATAAAAATCAAAAAGCCCTGTCCCTTTGGAGTAGTCTATGGAGAGCTGCCTCCTTCACCCATCACTCCCCACTTCTTCAGCTCTTTTCTCCTGCCTTTCTGTCCCTACGTGTTGAGGACACCAGACGCATCTCTGAGCTTTTGGTGAGGCTGTAGTGTCAGGCACATTTGACCCTGGCCCTATCTCGCAGTCCATGAACTCATTAGACCCTGACTGGACCCCAGCAAACGCAGGGGACAGTGCTTCCAGCTCTTGTCAGCTGGATGGGCTGGCTCCTAGGGCCGAATGGCGGAGTGCAAACTGTTCAAAAGGTCAGTAGGAAAAAAGGTATTTGCCAGTATGGATTGTTTGTGTCCCTGTTCTGATATACTGCCCCTGGCAAATTTTGTTTAAAAATGGAGCAAAACCAACCTTGTAACGCATGTGGCCAGCTTTTGTCAGTGTCCTGCAGCAGAGCTGATCCAGACTGCTGGCCAACAAGACTTTTCTCTAGATGGGCTGGAAAAATAGTGGTAGAGAAGGTAGAAGAGGGGAAAACCTTTCTGTCTGTAATGTTCCTGACCTGTGTTGTTTTACCTCCACAGAGGGTGCAACCCACAGTGAGCACAGAGCACTTATGTCTGAGCTGAAAATCCTCATTCATATTGGTCATCATCTCAACGTTGTCAATTTACTTGGAGCCTGCACAAAGCCAGGAGGTGAGTAACTTTTCGGTGAATGGGAAGGTACTAGCAAAACCCCTATTTCTGCCATTTCTGCTGCCTAGAAAATTGAGCTTCAAAACTAAAGTTAGAAGAAAATTCTTCTTCTTTTTTTTTAATTCCTGGTAAGAGTAGCAGGTGCAGAGATGGAATAGAAGCTCAGAAGCCATGTGTAGTACAGCCAGTTCCATCCCTTGTTCACTCTTATGAAGCCTTGAACACCCCTCCTCTGTCACTTTACTTTTCAGTACCTCAGATCCACTTTTATAGTGGATACCTCACAGGTAACAAGTTTTGGGTCTGAGTCTAGTAGAAGATTTTACAAGTTTGTCCTATTCTTGTCACCAGCTACAGTGCAACTGCAAGTTATGACTTTCCTCCTTGGCTTTGGACAGGGTGTGGGTGCCTCCATGTGTGTGTGGGAGGGGAGATTGCAATTTGGAGTCCAGCTCTGGGTGGATGAACCTATTTGACTTTATAATCTGGGACAGATGTTTTATTTAGCAAATTCAGCACTGAATGCTAATTTGGAGGAAATTCAGTGTAAAGTAACTCAGTAATAATTTTTCAGAGAAGCTGAATTGTTGGCTTGCCATGGGATCAGAATTTAATTTGTAAAGTTCCATGACAGAAGTGCAGCAGTTGAAGGAAACATAATGCATAAATACTTCTTTCTTTGTTTATTCCACAATAGAATTGATATGGCCAATATCTGGAACCCAGGATGGAAATTTATCATTCTAATATAAGGCTGTATGAGCACGAAATACCACATTTGAATTGTATATTAAGCTGCATATTAATGTTTGAAACGGCGATTCCTGACTGAAGTAGTTAGGACTTAAACTGCCTAGACACAAATGCATGGATAATCATGTGTGTACTGTATTACAGTTGAGTAGTTAATTGCACTGAAGTTCATTCGAATATGCATGTTGCATCCTTACAATGTCACTTGGGAGAAGCAATTATTGGTGCTTTAGTTAGGCAAAAACATCAACTTCTGAATTTCTATAAATTTAGGTCTATCACTTTGAAAAGTATATGCTTTCTTTTCCTGTTTTGTCCAACAGAAGACTAATAATTTGCCCTGCTTTGAATTGATATTTTTTTTTCTTATCACTATTTTTAAACCTCTGAGAATGTAGTAGAATGCTTTACAAAATGCATGTTTTTCTAACCACAAATCATGCTGCAAGATAAGGTGGAATATAAATGATCAAAGTAACTGCTTTCTGTGTTATACAGGCCCACTCATGGTGATCGTGGAATACTGCAAATTTGGAAATCTCTCAGCTTACCTGCGGAGCAAGAGGAGTGAATTTGTCCCATACAAGGTAAAGAGGTCAAGATTAGCAGTAAAGTGGTTGATTTTGTGGTGTTTTTCCACACAATTTTTCTGTTTCTTGGGGAAAATATAGTGGCAGTTCTTGGGGATGCTGGCTATCCAGTGCTTCTCATGGGAATGAGAGATGACAAAGACATCAGAGGTCATCTAGTCTTTCCCCTGGCCCCTGAAATGTAGCTATTTTGTTATTGTTAGCTTAAAATGTGTAAAGGAACTGGGCTTCCACTATTTCCCTTGGCAGATTGTTCTATACTTGGCTCTATCTGTCAGGAAGTTTTTTCTGATTATCAGCCTGAATTTTTTCCTTTCTCAGTTAAGCTCCGGACCACCTTAAATAACTGCACTCCCTGCTTAGTGTATATATCCATCGTATCTATAGATATATTTTATCATGTAATTATCCTTTCCCTTGGCTCATTGCTGAACTAGGCTACCCATACTTTGTGCTGTTAATCACGTATAATTGGTGTATCCCCTGAGTTTTTGCCAAGCTTTTCACCTCCCAAGTCCTTTGCAAAGGCGAGCTCTCGTTAACAACACTTCATGTTTGCATCCTGGTTTAAAAGGAGGGGGAGAATAGAGGTTGGAATTTTCAAGGCCATTTCTGGACACCTCTGCGAGAGGGTGAGATGTCTGGGGAAGGATCCATACCCTCTGAGGGTCGGACACCAGCTGAAGAGCATGGCTGTGGGTGCTAAGTACTGTAGAGTGTGCCTGGAACTCTACCCTTTTTTACCCACAGCCGAGGGAAAGGCCACTCAGCTGTGCTCTGCGGCACTGGTAGACCTGTCCTTCAGCCTTCCTGCAGCTGCTGTGTTTAGATCAGAGCTGCTTTAAGCTGTTTGTCAGTTCTCCAGGGGATTATTTTTCTTCATCCTTGGAGTCATTGTTTACTATTTCATATTGGCAAAGGCAACTCGCCGCATCCTTTTGCGAGGTAAAAAGGATAAACAAATATCTGAGGGGCCTTGAGGAAAGAGGCAGGGCTGTTGACCCTTGCTTACACAAGTGATGGGAATAGGTATCAGCAATGGGAAAAAACAGTGCTGCCACGGGAGCAAAGCAGGAGAAAATGGAGACGTGGTGGAGGAAATCTGCAGGTCTGGGATCCTCTCCAGGGGCATTAGGTGGCTCTGGGGAAGAAAGAAAGAAATCATATTTTGAGGGCGACTAGGGTTTTAGCCTAGGTGTAGAGGTTTAGTGGAAGGGCCTTTGCAGCAACAGAAAATAAAGCAACAGAGATGCTCAACAGTGTGTGAGGAGATTTGGCAGTACATGTGCTTTGTGAGTGGTGAGGACCAGAACTTGGCAGGAGGCTGAGAAAGCCAGAAGCCTGATACTTGTCTGTTGATTTCTCCTAAAGCATGTAGAGTTGGCAGTGAGGGGCAGCTGGGAGGCCACGGAAGCAGGCCAGTGTGGTGCTGTGATGGGGTACCCGTGATGTGGACCACAGGGAACTTCATTGCCTCTCCTGAAGAAACTTCTGATATGCTTTCTGTTTCTGATTTCTTCCACCTGCTCTGTCCTTCGTAGACTAAAAGTGCCAGGTTTCGTCAGGGTAAGGAGAACTACGTTGGGGAAATCTCCACAGACCCGAAGCAACGCTTGGACAGCATCGCAAGCAGCCAGAGCTCTGCAAGCTCCGGGTTTGTGGAGGAGCGGTCCCTGAGCGACGTGGAAGAGGAGGATGGTAGGATATGTCTTCTCCTGGTTTTGGAATATCTCTCATTGATGGAGGCTGATGAGAGGTGTCAGGGAAAGAATGATTTCCAAATCTCCCTCAAAGCTGTATGCAGAATATTTCCTGGATGACCAAAGTTGTTGAACTATGGATCACCATAGTTCAACACTGCAGACTCCTCGTACCCTTTCTAGCCTGAACTGGAAATGGGCTATCTTTAGTGCACTGCCTTTGGAGATCTGCCTGTTTAACATCCCAGTGTCTTCAGGAAAAATCAGGGGACATGACCTCCAAAGGCAGTGTAGAGAGGATGCGCCAGAAAGCTAAATGAATTTCCTCAATGTTTACCCAGAAGTTTAAATACCAGAAAAAAACATCTGCTTTGCTGCTTATTCATAGAGAAGTGGGTTTGCCTTCCTTCTGTGCAGGTGGTCCATGAGGAACAGGAAACTTGAATTATCCTGTCATTCAAAGCCTCCTTTGGATATACATGCTCTCTGCAGCCATTTCACATTTGCCATGTTCTCCTTTGGCAGCAATAGTGCAAAGTGCTCAGTGCTGCCAAAGTGTTTCAGAGAGCATTGACTTCAGCAAGTAGTGGGATCAGACTGGTCAGGAGGGAAGCCGTAGCTCAACTGCCTGTGTCTCAACCAATACTAGGAGTCATGTAATATAAAGAAAAATATCAGCATATTAACAGGGAGAATGATTTTGCTGTTTTAATGTGATCCTAATAGGTAATGTGAGGCCTGCACTTCATGATGCATTTTACACCATTTTGGTCCTTTTCAGACCTCTCTGAGCTGGGATGTTGTAGAAGTGTCTAGGCCTGAAGCAGGCCTTGAGACGAGGGTTTTAGCCAGAAGAGTTGTAGTTTGTGGCAGATTTCTTCTTAAAATCAAGAGCTCGGCAAATAACTTTATTTATTTCAGCAGGATCTAAATGTTGAGGTATCTTCATTGGATACTTAAGTATGTTGTTTCTCATGGCCACTAGAAGATGAGGTTAGGCTTCTACCCTAAATTAGCAGTGCTTTTTGCCAAACTTATGTCTTTCTCCCTGTGGCATATTCTTTCCCTATAAAGACTAGGTGGGGCCTACTCCTCCTCAGTTTCCAAAGTCATCTGCTGAAATCACAGCAGGCCTTTCCTGTCCTAAGAGCTTGTGAGCTGGGGTTTTCGTTCTTTTTCTTTTGGGATTGTTTCACAAATCTTCCTTTTAGTGAGAACTCTGCAAGTAAGCAGGGAGCCCAGAGTAAAACTCACCATCTCAAAGTTTATTTTGCACAGGTTTAGTTTGGTGCAAAATGGGTTGCTAGTGCTGATTATACAGCCAAAAAGAAGTGCTTGATTTCTTCCAGTTCACTATGACACGAGGTTAAGATGGACATTTACTAAGAAGCAGTTATGGGTAAATTCAGTGACAAACGGCATGCTTGACTGTTGTCTGATTCTTTGCAGCTGGTCCTGAAGACCTTTGCAAGAACCCTTTGACCATGGAAGACCTCATCTGTTATAGCTTCCAGGTGGCGAGGGGAATGGAGTTCTTGGCTTCGCGCAAAGTAAGGAACTTCTCAGGAAGATGGCATGTTATTTATTTGACTGTAGGAAATAGTGCTGTAGGTCTATAGAAGGAAACAGCGTGTTCATCTTTGGACTGGCAGTCATCCGCAACATTTTCTTTTTGCCCTAAAAGATATCTGAATCATAAATATTACAGAGTGAAACAGCACGTGTTTATTGACACAAATGTTGGTGATCTATATAAGGCTTGTGGGTCACTGATTCACAGAAGAATGATTAAGTAGTTGGAGGAGGGGAGCTGACATTTGAGGATGACTAAAGGAATTAAGGACAAATCCCTGGTAAACAGAGCTAAGCTAGGGTAAAACATCTTGCTCTTAGGAAGTTGCCTGTAACTTGTGCGTTGGGATTGGAAGGACTGCGAGGAGAGAAGATGCTCATCTGTGAAACTTTGTGGATGTCTCTTTGGTGATTCTCTTAGCAAACTTAATACCCTGGGAGTTAATAGTGCCTCACCTGTGTTTTAACCTTCTATAAGTGCATTTCTGTGATTTGATCCTAAATACATATAGTACACTCTTCAAAGAATGTAAATGCCAGCAAGAGTGAAGAATTGCATGCTGTGGTATAGAAATAAAATTACTTGGAAATGAGAAAAGGAAAGAGAAGCAGGGAATATAAGACTGCTCTAGAGTGCAGGCTAGGTGTGCAATGCAGACATCAGAGACTTTTCTAAAAACATGCATTTATTTACTTTATATATACTGGTTGGTGTGTATATGTAAAAGTATGTCTTTCTTTGATCTGTATTTCTAGTGCATACTGGAAGCAAATCTGCAGCCGCTTTCAGAACTTGACTTTTCTGCTTTTGCCTATGCAGAATTTTTCTTTCTCTAGTCAGGTTTAGTTTGTGTTAGAATCAAATTGGCATTTTAGTGTGGTATGTTTTTCTGAGGGAGAGTGGACTATACAGATTTGAGTGAACTTTAGTAAATCTAAAGGTAATCAGATCTGAACCTGTTTTGTGTCAGCTTCTTAGGGTAAATAATTAGCTAACTTCAAAGGCCCTCTGCATAGTGGATAAACAGATGTATGTTTGGACTTGGGAACGCAAGTATTCCTGAGCCAAATCAGTTGTGACCATCAAAAAAAGCATTTAAAATCAATAACTGTTGATGCTGAGGTTTCTTTTTCTTAAGAGGTCTTAGGAATTATCTGGCCTTTGAGGGAAGGAGAGCACATATGTGAAAGAGATCAGCCCTGTGGATGGAGCTGTGACAACAGGCAGTGCGTGAAGTTGTTTACTTCTCTTTGCAGTGCATCCACAGGGACCTGGCTGCTCGTAATATCCTCTTGTCAGACAATAACGTGGTCAAAATCTGTGATTTTGGCTTGGCTCGAGACATCTACAAAGACCCAGATTACGTCAGAAAAGGAGATGTAAGTTTCAGACACTCTGAGAGTTAATTTCAAGTCAGGACTCCTTTATTCACCTCAAATAAGTTTGTAGAAAAACAGTGTTTTATTGAGCCATGATAATTTTTTCTTCTATTAAATGTTTTCAGGCTAGGCTACCTCTAAAATGGATGGCACCAGAAACCATATTTGATAGGGTATATACCATTCAGAGTGATGTATGGTCCTTTGGAGTTCTGCTATGGGAAATATTTTCATTAGGTGAGTCACTTGAATTTCGCTGACCATCTCAAAACTTACACAACGATCTGAAGAGAATTGTCAAAATGTTCTTGGATTCTCTTCAGCATTTTTTTTTCTACTTCTTGAGGATATCCTGTTTATTTTCCCCATCAAAATGAAATACTCAATTTTCCTTAAAAATGCAAATGTAGGAACATGTTCCTAAGTGCATCTCCATACAATTTCAGTATGTGATTATGTGCCTCATTTACTCAATCAGTTGCTTTTGCCATCATAAGTATAAATTGTTTGCACATCCAAATATATCAAGCTACCTTATTAACTCAGGCCACAGTGAATTATATGTTGGAAAATTAATTCCAGAATTTAAGAGTCTAATGCATTAAAATTAACATTGCTCTCATTTTAGGTGCGTCACCATATCCCGGAGTGAAAATTGATGAGGAATTTTGCAGAAGACTGAAGGAAGGAACAAGGATGAGAGCACCAGACTATACAACACCGGAAATGTAAGAAACCATTCTTTCAGCTGCCACAGTCACCCCACAATAATGGCATGTGTTTAAGAAAGTAATGGGTTATGTTTTCTTCATGCTGGTATTTCAATGAGCTTGTCCTTTTAGGTACCAGACTATGTTGGATTGCTGGCACGGAGATCCTAAGCAGAGACCAACTTTTTCAGAGCTGGTGGAGCACCTGGGGAATTTACTGCAAGCCAATGTCCGTCAGGTACATTAAATGCATTCTCTGACTACTAAAATTACCAACAGAACCCTGTCTGTCTCTCTAGCCACCACAAAATACCACAGATAGGTACTGGAGCCATGGGAGAGCCTGTTCTTTCACTGCTCCCAGGCAGCAGCTGGGACAACTGGCAGAGAAGAGTGACTTGGTGGGGATGAAAGATTGCTGAAGGCTGTCAGGGTGACCAAAAGGCACCTTGTCCAGCCAGCAAGGCCTTCCCACAATGCCACTGATGTCATTACTTTGCTGTGTTGCTGGGGAGTTAGGTATCTTAGTGTATATGAGGATGTGGGCAGCAATGTCTTCTGGGAAGCGAGGCTACAGTCATTTCACTGCCCGTCCACAGCTCCATGCAGATGGGTGTACTGAATCTTGTCCAGAGTGCAGGCGCAGTGGTAAGTGAGCCCACTACTTAAAGGCTGTGTACACAGGCCTCCCTCCCTCCTGGATTCCCTGTCTTGTGGCATTTTCCTCAGGTACCATAAATGTGAACAAGGCTGGGGCAATAGATGAGAGCACTTTGGATGAAGGAGCCTGGGTTTTGCTGTATGCTCTCCTACTAGACTTGTTCTTCCTGTTCAGCCTGTTCTTAGAACTACCTGACCTTCAAAATTATTGTGTTTGATGTGCATACCAAAACTCAAAGTGCAGAGAACTTTCCAGAAGAGCAACTTAAATCTTATTTATCACAGAATCAGATTAGTTGAATGTGGAAAGGACTTCTGGAGGTCATCTGGTCCAACCCCCTGCTCAAGCAGAGCCACACAGAGCATACTGCCCTGTCAAAGATCTCCAAGGAGGAGACTCCACAATCTCATGGGGCAACTTGTTCCAGTGCTTGGTCACTCACCCTCACAGTCCATAAAGTGTTTTCTTGTGTACTGAGCTTTTTGCGTATATTTTCCCATAACCTAGTATAGCTGAATTACTACTGATTTAGACTCATCATGAACTGTAATGTACTGTGACTACAAAAGACAAAAAATATTTACTGTCTGATAACTAATAGCTAATTACGCATGTGTCACATGATCCAAAAAAATGTAGATGCAAAAAAAAAATTGGAGAAGAATTGGAATCTACTAAAAAATTTCTTATGGGGCTATAAGTAGATATACAGTACCAAAAGATGCATAATCCAATTTTCACACTTAAGAGCAGAAATTTAAACAAATGGAGGGAAGTTTTAAAAATATTATCCTAGTTATTCAAATCAGTTGAGATGCTGAAGCATATATAGAGACAGTAAAAAGAGTAAGTTTTCTATTTCATTCTTTTTTTTTTTTTTACCTCTTACACATAATTCAGTCCTTATGATTCATATGCTGTAGTCCAATTCAATCTCATCTTCAGTTTAGGGTTATTTTTTTTTCCTTAGATTCATGTACTTTGTGTTATTAGGATTCAAAAGTTACTAAGAATTTTGCTTTTTATTTCAAAGACATTAAGGAAAAAAATCTATTTATACATATTTTACAGCACATCATTTAAAATTCTCATTTTTTTAATCTTAAACTACTTGTCAGTGACTCTTTGCATTTCCTTTATTTTTTTTTTTATAGTGTATCTGCTCCTACAAAGGTAATACAATTCTCATAATTTAATAGAACAGCCAAGGTATCTCTGCTGGCCTGATGCATTCTCTATGTATGTGTTTGCAACTATGTATCTCTATAGCCTATTTCATTTTTTTTTCTCTTTTTTTTTCCACTGTATTCTACAGGATGGTAAAGACTACGTTGTCCTTCCTTTGTCAGTATCGCTGAATATGGAAGAGGATTCAGGTCTCTCTCTCCCAACTTCACCTGCTTCCTGTAAGGAGGAAGAGGAAGTCTGTGATCCTAAATTCCATTATGACAACACAGCAGGAATTAGGTATTTTATATGGTGAACATCCTACTGGGGCCTCTCGACAGTTTTTGTTCATGCTGGGGGCAGGGAAAATGAAAGGAAGAGGCTTCAGCTGCTCTGGTCCATATTTAACCTCCTCCATAGGGATACGAATGAATCTGAAGAGTTTCTGTAGGCAAAAACTAGTTTCTTACCTCCCCAAATGCTAGTGATAACCTTTAGATTTCATTCTCAATCAAAAAAAAAAAAAAAAAAGAGAGAGTGTATTGTTATGTTAGCTTTTAAGAAATAAATACAAAGTTGTATTGATCCAAATCAGGTGTGTTCACACTCCTGTATTTCAGTGCTTTAAAATATTAATGGTAATAGATCTGTCCTTAAGCAGCCTGCCTGGCATTTCCCCTCCTAAAGTGAAATGTTGGTCGTGAGCTGACAGCCAAGGGGAATGTGAGGCAAATAGTGTTGTCACTGGCTTTTGTCTGCTGCTTGCTTTTGTTGTGCTCTGGGGGCATCTACAGTAGACCTGTAGTGGTAGTTGCTGTTGGGTAGCGTAAGAGGGATGGGTCTCCCAGTAATGAGTTTGTAGTCATGTGGTTAAGTGGGGCTGGAAAAGACTAGGTAGGCACAGTGCCTTTCACACTTCAGCTGAACTTACAGTCCTAGAGCTGAACTCTAAGCCCCATGTTTTAGTAGTGTGGCACTCCAAAATGTAAACTTTCAAAAGACAGAGAAGTGTAACTTAACACTGAAAACATCACACTCCTTTTCCACTTCTGACACTTCTTATATGGCTTTTCCTGATTCCTACTTCCTGTTGTGAGCAAGTATAAAATCTCTCCATCAAGCCTTTCAAGAGGGTTAGAACCTCTTTTCTCTTGTCTTACAATGTGACAGAATTCGTGAGAAAGCAGTTCTGGAAACTTTGCCGAGCAAAGCAAAATGGGGAACATAAGACTTGTTTTGCGGCTTTATTATTCTGTTCTGTTAGCTGAAAAAATGATCTTGTAGGCGTGGATCTTACCATTCATATGGTCGAGAAGATCGATCTGCTCAGTAATGTTTCTTTCATTCTCCACAAAAATAGCAGCTATGAGGAGCAGTCTTTAAATCAAAGCTGGAGGAGGAGAGGCAAGCACAGGAAAAACATAGAGAATATTAAAGAATATTTAGATTGCAAATGGAAATTGACAGGATTTTGGCAGGGCTTGGCGTGACTAAGGATGAAGATGGAAAATTGTATGAGTGATGCCCTGAATTGCCTCTAGCTTTGCACAGGTGTATGCAGGCTTCTCTTCTAACTCCATAGTGCCCAGAATGTCTTTTTTCTTCATTAGCTGTCAGAAACATAAATTGGCCCTGTTTAATTGGGACAACATCCATTTTATTCCATATCCACTCAGAGAGAAAGCTGAGAGTGGTTGTTGTGTTTGCTGTATTAGTCCCTCCATGAAAGTCCAGTTTTTCTATTTGTAATTTTTTTGTCTAATATTTTTTATGGATGTCATCCTGACCAGAGGGCTTCTTTTGGAGAAGAGCCTTCAAGAGAGATGCATCCCTGCCTGTGCTGATCCCCATGCTTTAAGGGCAGCAGTCTGCTGAGTCTGCTGTTGTTGTCCTGGGTCCAGGCAGGGGTCCCAGAAGTTCAGCCCAAAGAAAGAGACACGTCTGTGTTCCAGGCTCCTCTGTTTATTGTACTTCTGAGCAAAGCTTGCAGGAAGTGAAGCCCTCCAGTGTAACTGAGGAAAGGAGCTGTTTTCTCAAGGCTGTTTCTTAGAATCTGCTCAGAGATCAAGGTTGTCAGGAGCAGGAGGTCAGAAACTTGCCACTTGTTAGGCCGTTCATCCTTTTCAACAAATGGATATTTTGAGGTTTGCATAATATGTTTTGACAAAACGATTAATTTCTCTGTAGAGAGATAAAAGGATTCTGATATCATAGTGCTGTTCTCAGCCAAGTTGTGGACAGTGGACACAAAATGATTGTTTTTGTTTTCTTTTCAGTCAGTACCGACAAGGTAGCAGAAGAAAAAGCCGACCTGTGAGTGTGAAAACATTTGAAGACATACCATTGGTAACCACTGTAAAAGTTGTCCAGGAGGTGAGCTTGTATGCTCTTTGTATGTCTCTTGCTTTTATTGACATGTATTTTTTTTTTAAATCCCTTTCCATTTAATGCATTTTTAACACTTTTACAGGAAAACCAGACAGACAGTGGGATGGTTCTTGCATCTGAAGAGCTGAAGACATTAGAAGAGAGAGATAAGCAAGTCAAAATACCCTTCAGGTAAGGCTCAGGCTGCCAATAGGATTGAATACAACCTTTTTCTTGCAGTAATTCAGAACACTGATAGATATGTAAATTTTCTTAAAATACAAAAACTTTTCTTACTGTGTTTTTAAAAATAAACAAAAGTTGTTCATTTAATGTCTGATCATCTGCATTTGGTACCAAGAGAGGGGAGGTAGTACAACACAGAATGGACTTCTATTTACCAGCTGCAAAAGCATCAACCACCCTTTGACAGAACTGAGCCAGTGCACACAACTGGGATGACAAAGAGCTCTTTTTTTTTTTAATAATTCTTTCTTTTTTTTCTGAAGCTGACTCTTGGGTTTTCAGGATGTACCTGGGTGTATTTTCAGAGCATTGTACAGGGTCTTAATTGTGCAGTTCACAGGAAATACAGTGGCATTCATCTGGCTGAAACCTCACTTAAGCTCTCAGAGAGCTTCCCAGAGGAATTATTTTGTACAAACAAAGGTATATAGCAGTTACAACTGCACCATGGCTGAGTTGTACAAAACATCTCAAAGTTTTCTCTCTGTTTCGTCTGCAGTTGCCATCCAACTCCCTGAACTGTCATAAAATTAAATATCTTTTTCATGCACTAGTGAAGTTATGGCGTATAAAATGTCTCCTCTTATAATCAAACACACATTTAAAAGGGCTTTAAACCAGTTTTGTCTAATTCACTGTTTAGCTTTTGTTGTTGCTGTGATGGAAAGCAGCTGCTGGCAGGAATCGCGCACCTGCCCTCCAGAAGACAAGTCTCTGTTTCTCTCTCAGACTTGACTCGTTTGTTTCTTTGCAGCATGTTGGTGCCCAGCAAGAGCAATGAGTCTGTCATGTCTGAGGCCTCCAACCAGACGAGCGGCTACCAGTCAGGGTACCACTCGGATGACATGGACACCACCGTCTGCTCCAGCGAGGAGACTGAACTCTTGTGTGCCCAGGAGGCCTCGCTTGCGCTGTCCCACACGCATGGCCTGGTGTACGATGGCCCCGAGCCACTTGCGTCCCCGCCACTCTAGGCTGAAGCTGGCAGCTCCGGGTCCCCTGGGATGTGCCTTCCTTGCCTCGGCTGGTGGTATTCACATTTGATATGTACACAGACCACGGCCGTGGGCCTAGCGAAAGACATTTATTTTTTCAGGAAGAGGATATAAGAATATCTTGCAGCAAAAGGACGCGGTGCCAGGCTGTGAGGTGCTTTCCTCCAGAGACGCTTGTGGCTGAGGACGCAAAGCGCTGTCTGTGGTGTGTGGGTGCAGTGCCAACTCCATGGCAGAGGCAGCGTGACCCTGGTGACAGGCTGAGCCCAAAACAGACTGTCACGGCATTCAGCTTAACTGTTTCTAGTTGTACGAAGTAAAGGCACAGCCTTGCTCTTCTTTTGTTTTTCCCGGCCGGACTCCAGGAAGGAAACAGCACAGCACTGACTTCTTGTTTCTCAGAGTTATCCCTTGCCTGCACCTCCACAAACAAAAAAAGGAACCTCCAGCTCAAGGCTCTGGCACTTGCTGATGGCCTGAGGCTAAACATAGGCTGGGCTAAATATAGGTGGGGGAGATGGTCTCTGTCCTTGGCAGAGAAAAAAGTTGCTCTACCAGACCTTGAGAGCTCCGTCTCCTTGGGGAAGATGTGCTTGGTGAGGTTGGTTAGGAGGGGCGGCCAGCTGATGGGACACAATGCATGGGTTGTGCCTACCACGGTGTCTCTGCCCCATGTCCTCCCCAGCACCCTCAGCCCTTGCCAGGCACCTAATTGCCTGTGAGATAGTCTGGAGTGCTGCAGAAAGTTCCTCCTCTGAACTGCCACTGGAACAGAGGTAGGAAGGGCAATGTAATCTACCTTAGGACCATAGACAGCCCTGTGGCCCTGATGGGTTATCCTGAGGGCACCCTGCCTTCTCCTCTCACATCTCTTCCCCAGGTGAAGGTCACACCTTTCACTCACAAAGTCTGTTCGCACCAGCAGAGATTGTGGTTTATGTAGTCTTGGGAGTCTGTGACTGGTTTCATGGCAGCTCCAATCTTCTCCGAGCGGTGAGATTGTAATTAATTGTTGGGCAACTACTTACCTGTGCTCTTGTAGTCCCAGAGATCTATTGATAGACACAATGCAGGCTACAAGGTTTTAAAATGTAAAGCTATTTCTACTGAGTTCTTTTTTGTATTTTTATAATTTTTTTGTTTGTTTGTTTGTACTTACTATAAAGTCAAATGTTGGGAACCATGAATATAAGGCATATACAGTATTTATAGCCTCTTTATGTAGAAATAAATGTAATATATTAAAATATAAATATATATTATATAATGGAGATTGTACTATTCACATTTTGTATCGATGTTCTCTAGAATTTTGAGGGTCACAACACTTTTAATAGATAAAACTCTTCATTTTATTGAAATGGACTGGAAATTTATAGGCAGGGGCTATGAGTAGATCTTTTCTTGCCTGTATTTTCTTATATCCTGTCTACTGACAGGGAAACTTACCAAGTGCTACTCATTTCAAGTACCATTTAACAAATCTAGATATTTCTGCCATTTTATAGGTCTATGAACATTTCTATGGGCACCTATAGTAAAGAAACTTCAGCAATCTTTATTGATTGGAAGTAATTGCACTTAGAGAATAGGTCAGAGGAGCAGACTGTTTATACAGACTGAATATCCTCTGAAAGAGTTTATAGAGCTCAGTTAGGGAAGGGCTGATCTAATTGTATTGTGGCTTTCGTCTAGAGAGTAGCAGTTTTCCTTAAAGCCTTATTCATTTTTTTTTCCCCCTTGTCTCACTTCCATTTCACTTCTTATAGCCAAAATGTTGGCCCTCGCTCTTATTTAACAACATACTGCTTTATTTTGAATCTGTACTTAAAACTACCACCTTCTCAGTCTGTTGTCCACTTCTTGACTTTCTCTTCTGCCCTGTGCACACCTACCTTCTCAGTGCCAGTTTGACCACTGTTAGGATATTAAGACTCCAAGAATCATAACTGTTTATGCTAAAAAATGTGCAGGGGAAATCAAACCACAACATCAGACTTGAATTCTCGTTTTCTTTATTACAGTTCAAAATAAGACTTGTATAGACTACTGCATAATGAAATCACTTGCCCAGCAAGTGGGAGATCTCACCAGTAAACTCTCCTGGGACTGAATACAGGGCAAATACCTTCTCTGTACTAGATGAATGCCCCAACTACGCAGCTGCGGGCACCTAGATTCAGGCATTTCTCCATTCCTCTCCTTGAAGCTAAAGCATTTTGCAGTAGGGAAATCTAAAGCTGGGAGATTAGATAGAAAAATAATTGAGATACCTCTTAGTTCTGCTGTAAGAACTCCTAGGAAAGATGTAAGTTTTTGTGTATATATTTGACATTTCTCTTCCTTGCCAGGCAATATTCTGGCCTGTAGACTACTGGCAATATTGCAATTCCTCAACATTTTTTCTTCCATGTGTTGTTATACACTGGTCATAACATACTGACACTGTCAGAATCTAGATAGGTATCCTGCTAATCCACATAATGAGAATTCCTGGCATAGAGGTACAAATGGAGATTGATTGTCAATGCCCATCTGCTGCAGATCTTAAGCTCCCCAAAGCTTGAGATGTTCCACTTAGATGTCTAAATGTTGTAGTTTTGATTTCTCTGCAGCATGATGTAACACATACTGTGTGCCACATGCATATAATCACATGCATCCCTGTGTTTGTCATGGCTGTAAAAGTCATTCACCATAATGCAGACTGACGAAGTTGCAGTAGAGCTATTCCACCTAATGAGCTTTCATATATAAACCTTGTTAGCTAATGAAACTCTCTTGTGCATCCCAGTGGTTTTAAAGGTGCCTGGGAAATGTGGGAACCAGCACACACCTGGTTTAGGAAAGGAAATTAGCTTTAAAAAAAATTACATATACTCAGTTTCAAGAGCAAGCAAAGCTTCTATAAATGTGTTCATACATTTTGCACTCAGTCCACAATTCTTTTCTTAGACCGTGGCTTTTATATCCTTTAAAACACCTGCGCTTTTTGTTGCGTTCTGAATTCAGCGTGTTCAGCTAAACCCCAGTCAGACCAAATCTGTCTTGGTAGATGTTTTAAATTCCAAAATGACTATCTTCAATGAAGCAGCAGACACAGTGCAGATTTGCAAATGCTTCACAAACCTGTTCTGGCTTTATCCCCATTCTGCAGCAGAGCATTAGCATTTGGTTCGGCATCCTTACCCATGAAATGCGATGGGAGATTCCAGCTTGGATTTGAGCCCAATGAGCTGCAAACAGAAGGGGTATTTGTGAGATTAGGAATACAAACATATCAGTATAAGCAGCCGGGTAGGAGTGAGGAGAAGCATTGATGAAGTCAATTCCTCCTTTTCAGAACTACCAGAATGAACTGGAGTTGCTGCTAGGTTTCAATGTGGGGAATCAAGCAGAGTAACACCTGAAATAGGCAGTTCTGGAGCTTGAAGATGGCTCAGGGTTAGGTCTTATCAACATAAACACAGCACATCTGAGGAATGCAAGGCCACTCAAGCACGGTAGCTAGGTCCTTCTCCATGCAAAAGGTATTGTAAAAGGTATCTTACTCTGCATGAAAATTTCTTGGCCCTGCCTAAACTTCTCCTACTCATGGGCAACTGTATTTCACACAAGCAGGAAGATCTGCAAGTAACTCCTTGTCTTTTTCTGATGTGATTTTCCCCATGTACCATGCTGGACTTTTGGTACTGAGTGCTCATTAATTCTAAAAGCAGCATGTGACTGAAAAAGCCTACATTCCTAGAGCTACTGGAATTGGGGACTGAAATTTTCTCCTAATTGGATTTCTCTTGGGTGGTTCCATGGATGGAAAACGTACTTGGATAGCATGGGTAGCCTCCAGATATAAAGCTGGAATTCACTATTTTTTTGTGAAACATTCCCAAACCGTGAATCATCTGAGGTTTCCCCTCATCACTGATACTTGTGTACACACCCTGTGTTACCTCGCAGTGTGGGACCTAACAAAGCAACAGCAAGGGCAAGGAAAACAAAGTTAATGTTTGTTCTTACTAATTGACAAATTTATTAGGGACAGAAGTTAACAAAGACCTTTTCTTTGGACTCCAGCCCTGAATTTTCATTCTGCCTGGCTGAACATTGCAATCTGTGTCATAATATATGTCCTCAGCTCCTGAACCCCTGACACTTGGGCTGATTAAGTCCCAGAAGGTCATTGGGAAACATAGCAGGAGCTCTTAACATATGGTGCTGATAAACATCTCAGCATCAGAGATAAGGAGCTGGTCAGCGTAATCTTAGGAAGCTGGAGTTTTGTTACCATAAAACTATGCAATGTAAAGCCTAATCCCTACACAGATTTAATTAGCTGTTAAACTTATCAGGTTCATGATGACGGGTGTTCTGGTTACCTAGTTGTTATTCACTGACTGCCACCAGTTGGCTCAAATGCAAAGTATCTCTGCCTTGCAGCTTGTTAGGATGACATGTTATGGTGAATGATGGCTGCTTTGTAGGTTTAAGAAGAGGAGGGGGGAAAAAAAAAGGCAAATTAATACAATTTCCAGGCCCAGCTCTAGTGTCAGACACGGGCTATGGTGCCAGGGAAAATGCCAGTGTCATGTCATTTTCTGAGTCTTCATCAAAAAAGGCTTTCTTGAGAGGTGGAACACATGAACTGAGGTTCATGAGGCTTCATTCTGGTTTTTAGAGAGAGCTGAAGATGTTCAGCATCCCACAGGGCTGCTTCCCCAGACTCTGTGCTACTCCCTCCAGTACAATCAAGCGAAGTGGCTTCCCAGCTCCAGCAATCGTTTCACAGATGTGAGTGGAAATGAAGCTACCTTTAGTTTTCTCTTGGTCTGTTTTTCCAGTGCAGTCAGAATTATGACTGCAACATATTATAGAAATACCTAAGGTGGTTTAAATCTTGCCAGTCTAGGCAGCAACAGCAGCGGGGGCTCAGCAGTCAGGGCTTCAGCTTGGCACTGCTTGGCACATCATCAGTATTGGGGCACACAGCAAAGCCTGTGCCTCTGGCACTGAGGTCATGAGCAGAAAGCTGGCCACCTCGTACACCTCTGTGTGTGCCGCTGTCACATCTTCAGCTGCAGTGCATCTCCTTTTATGAATAACCACAGGAGAGCGAGTCACGAGCCTCTTGCACTTCGGGACTAACCCTTGAACATGTCTGTGCCATGCACTGCAGCAGCAAAGGTTATATGAGATGTTTCATTTCTGTGGTTCTGTAATATCATTCCCACCATCTCTCCCCAGGCCTGTCTGAGGCTGGAGGTTGCTGTTTGCTTTCCCCCACTTGTTCCCTGTGCACCGGATCCCTGCTGTCCAGGCATTGCAGCTGGTGGGGGCTGGTGGGCAGCAGTGGCCTTGGGGCTGGGGCTGGCTCTGTACTCAGCAGTGTTGCAATGGCATGAGGCAGAAAACAGGAGAGAAGCAAAAGGCTGGAAGAAGTTTTAATAATTTCATACAACCTTTTTGACTATACACCTGTCCATATCCTGGAGAACTTTAGCACTAGGAACCAAGGAAGAGCAAAGGGGTTTTACTCACTATTGGTTGCACTGTAGGACTCTAAGGCTATCACCTCTTCTTGCTAGTCAGCTGAAGACTGCTCTGCAGTGCCCCCAGAAACAGGGCCCCTTTATCCCTGAACTTTCCAGTGATTCCCTTGCAGAACTGCAAGCAGCACACTGCTTACTATTTTGTCCCGCATGTTCAAGCTTCTCTTGGACTTGGACTTGATGGTGCCAGCTGTTGTCCAGTACACTGGCCAACTATTGCCTTCCCATTTTCTCTGGGTTATTCAGGATTTTATGGACAGCTATCCCCCTCCGTCATCCCACTTACAGCCTTAATATTAGCAAAAATATTAAAAATTCTTTGCATCTCCAAAGGAAGGCCTTGTGGTGAGGAGGTGACAGGCTTGGCAGGATCCTCAAGCACGCCTCCATGAGATGCTCAGCTTCCTGCTGCAGGAAGGAGGCTGTGGGACAGCCAGCAAGGATGGAGCATCTCCAGCAATTTGCGTGACGGATGCACCACAGCCTTAGCCAGCGTCAGTCAATGTCAAGACCCGCCTTGCTGGCATCTTCTCCACTGTGCTATTTCGGGCTGATGAAAGGCTTCCAGGGGCTGGGCTGGACTTGTCTCCTGCACATCCAGATCCATTCCCAGGCTCTTTGTGCTGGCTTCTGGCTAGCTCCAGAGAAGGATAAGATGCAGAAGCAGCGGCTGTATTGCAGCCTCAAGCAGGGGCAGCACTTAGTGGTGCAAGCTAGCAGAACAGAGTGAAAGTACGGCCTATCTTATCAGTGACTTAGGGAGTTAAGACTCGAGGATATAAAAACTCTCTTTAAACTCAGGGCAACAGGCATAAATGAAGCCCCAAGGAGATAACTTCACAAGTGGAACTTTTTGGGTGCACTTATGTGCAGCTTTAAATTACAGTCACAAAGATGTCTTTATGTTTTCTGATAAACTTCTTCAACTGAAAACAACTATTTAACATTACAGTTTAGTTAAGTACTAAAACAGCAGGGAGTGCGCAGATAAAGAGATACAATTATTAACGTATGGTTTGGTAATGCTATCAAAACAATGGCTTTAGGGCTTCCAAGCATGTTCTCAGGCTAATGTTGCTAATTTTTCAGGAGGATTATTAAGTTTTATTAGCAATTTACATCTCAGCATAATTATATGGATATTAGAGAAATCAATATTGTATAATGTAGAGTCTCTTAATGGCTACACAGTTTGTTGAGTCTGTTATGGGATTAGCTTTAAAGCCAATTTAAGGAGAAATCTTTATAATTCTGAGCTTTGCATTATGAGATGGATGCCTTAGAGGGGATTGGAAAACCTGCTGTTAATCTTCAATCTTTGGATTCAAGTGACAGTTTTACAAACAGACTACAGAAAATTGTTGCTGTATGTTTAAACCTCTTCCCCACTCTGCTGTTTATTCATTGATATATTTATTGATATTCCTGATTACTGCAAAGCTTTCAAGTGAATCATTGTCATAAACGTGTTTGTCACCCACTGCAAAAATTCACTGATCTGAATGCAGAACTGTCAGCCATATTGCTGTCTGTGAAAGATTTACCATCTGACTTCATTAAACGCTTGTGTTTTTTATAATATAGTGCTTTCTCCCCTCTTTTTTAGGGCTTTAAGGGAGAGAGCAACACGCTGCTCCAGCTGGAGTATTTTTGAAAATGGCATGGGCGTCTTTCTCTGTCCCCAGTTCAGACTCTTTACTAGCTAAGTGCTGTGAAGGACTTCAAGTAAACTTGGAGCTATTCCTGCAGATGCTTAAAGCCATCAGCAAAACAGTTCTCTGTGCTTCTTGTTATTTGAAGAATGATCACACCTCAGAAACTCCTCAGATAAGTACGCATCTCAGAGAGGGAGAAGTGTAGGGAGAAGCTGTTTTCTGTCTCCTCCAGCACAAGAACTAGTGACTGAGAGTGACAGGGGACAACTTCAAAACCAACACAAGAGTACACATCTTCATCCATGGTCTGCAAAGTTGTGAAACTCCTTTCCACAGGGTGCTAATATTTACATGTCCAGAAATCAGTGGGATGAATTAGTAGAAGAAAGCATTCAGAGGTACTAGATATAAAAATGCAAACTCAAAATCAAGAAACCTCTGAGCTACAAATCTTGGAAAACTAGGACAGGATGCTCGGGAGAAGCTTCTGTGCATGCTTGTCCTGTTCTTTTGCTCTTCCTTAGGCTCCCACTGTTGGCTGCTAAACCTCCCAGAATGGTGCTCTGGCATCCTGCAATATGACCCCTGAAGTTTTTATAAGTTATAGTTAATGAAAACATTGGCTTTACACAGTGATCCTCTGCAAGAGTTACAGTTCTGAAAAGGCACGGAAAAGATTGTGACAGGGTGTTTCCAACATACACTAAAACTGTGGCTCTTGGCTAAAATGCTGTGCACTGTGTCTGTTCATAAGGGGAATTCTACTGAAGGTGACTTAAGTAGTCCTCAGCCCTTGGAAAATGAGTGTGTCTCCAAAAAGAAAACGAACAGGCGCTGGGTCAGATGCTTCACCTTGCCCATCAAGTGCAGCTTGCAGTCTGATTCAGTGCCAGTAAGGACCAACTGCACAGATCATGCTTCGTGTCAGTGGCTTGTGCAAGAGTTGTGCAACCTTTGGATGAGAGACTTCAAACTCTGATTTTCAGCCTTTTGACTGCAAATAAACAATGCATTCCTGGCATTTCAAGTACACAATCAGAATATCCTCAGCTCCGGCAGGCTGATGACACGTTATGCAGAGGAAATCTACAGCGTCAGGAACTGATGGGCTTCCTACTCATTCTGAACAGATTGACTAGTGCTAAATATATATATCCTGCATTTCCACACAATCTTGGCAGAGAAGTCAATATGTTTACTCTTTTTTTAAGGCAGCAAAAAAGCATAAGATGAATGTAAACCTGAAATTAATAAAGAAAAAAGTGTATTTTTCTTAACACTCCATACTTCTAGCTCAAATCTTGCTAAGCACTAAACCAGACTGCGCTCAGCAATGCAGAGAGGAAAAAGTCATTGACAACATTGGGAAGCAATTTTAGGTACTAATTTTAAAAAGAAAAATTACATGAAGACTAAAGCACAGGAGTGCTAAACAACTTCTGAAAGTCAATGAGATGTAAATGCAATTATCTCTGTGTCATGATGTTCCCTTGCTGTGTTAATCTTTATGAGATACTCAGATACTTTGACCATGGGAAAATCCCCCCGGGCAAGACACCGCTGAATAAAGTGATCTCAGTCCTGAAGATGCTGGAACTCCCACATCCACAGCTCCTCTGCAGAAAAATGCCTGCTTAGAGCATGAGCTAGAGCAGAACAGCCCCATCAGATGTGAAGCCTGGTATTGAAAGATCTGAGAACCACTCCACTCGTGCTGCAGCTCTGCCACCCTGCACACAGGACACGGTGTCAGCGAGAAGATGTGGATGCAGGCATTATGCAAGCTGTGTGCCATGCATGCTGGTAAGAGATCTTTGCAGGACTCTAATGCAGCAGTCAACTTGCCTGACTCCTTCCAAGCCTTTCCCAGAAGGCTGAAAAAACTGAGCAGACACCGTTATAAAGCTGCACTCTGTAATGTCCATCTGGTAACCCACTGTCTTATTTTAAGCGTTCTCCTGTGTGAGAGAAATTAATAGGTTTTATAAGCTTTCTCTGCAAATATTCCTGTAACTCTGTGGTAGAGTTCAGGGAAATTTCGGAAAAAACTTCCTTTACCAAGACTTCCCTTTACAAAGACTCTGCTTTCAGAGCTTAAGATTTGCCCTTAAATGTTAAATATTCAAAAAGCTTTCTCCTGCTTTCTTCCTTTCTCCTGCTTTCTCCTCTTTCTCCTGTTTCTCCCTTGCTTCACATGCTTACTAACACCTCAATATTTCAGACTCCCACCCCACTATCTTCAAAGCAAGGCTGTATGAATTTAGTCTAGCTTTTCTTTATTGCTGGGGCAAGGTGGAAATGCACCAAAGGCTGTGACTGGCACTGTTAAAGCTCCAGCAAAGGAGCCTGTGTCCACTTCTGCCCCAGAGAGACTTCTATCCTCCAGCTCTCCTCTTCCTCCTCCTCCTTGCACATTTAATGTTTGAGCTGGGAGCTGAGAGTTCAAGAAAAATTAAGTGTTTTCTCAGAAGTTCATTTCATTCTTGCTCTCATTCAAGCCTTCTCTCTGCAAGGAGCACTATCCTGCAAAAGGAACTGGGTGAAACTGTCCTCATAGAAACCGGAGAGTGTTTCACCTTAATTTTAATCCAGCCAAGATTTTACTCACTGCTATCTCTGCAAGATCTCACAAACTGTGCGGACAAAAGTCACCTTTCACTGGTCTCACAGTTTTTAAAGCCCATGGGACAGTGTCTGTGGAAAAAAACAGCAACGCAAATTGGACAACAATAACCTGGGCTTCTCCCTACAAAGCAGCAGTCCCCTCCCAGCGCAGCTAAAGGAAGCAACAAGCCAGATGAGGAAGGTAAACTTGGGATCTGAAAGGAAAGATTTTCTGGTATTTATAAAAGTCAGAGGTTCACACGGAAACTTAGGTACAGCACGGATCCTCTCCCATCTATTTCGGGACACACAGTTCTTTTTTGACTATGGTATTTGACTTGTGTTCTAGAGTATTTCTCTTCTTTTTAACTCTTTCTGTGGATAGCTAGAATATATGAAATGAAAGCTGAACATGGAAGTTCATTGCTTGAATAAGAACAGAGAGAAAACTAAATCATAGCTTCAGCATGTGATCTTTGATGGACGCAGTTGATCCACCCTTTTTTGTGATCAACGAATCTATAGCATGGAAAAAGAGAAAAGGACACAGCCTGCAGCAGGCACTGTAATGTAGTACAAAGAATGCTGGTACATATTGCATTGCAAGTGCTGATATCCTCTATAGGAACAGCATGGTCTTCATTTAATGCCTTCTCACACAATCATGGGGTAACTGAAGTTGGAAGGAACTGCAGAAGATCTCTAGTTCAGTCTCCCATAAAGCAGGGCCAGCTCTGAGATCTGATGAGTGTACACTCCACCATCTCCTTTGGGTCACTGGTAAAGCTGTTATACAGAAGAGGTCCCAAGATAGACCCCTGTTGTATTCCACTTGTTACCAGCCCATTAACCCTGTAAGCCCATTAACCTTCAAAGCCTGATCATCCAATCAATTTGATAGTCATCTAGTAGTTATCCACACATTCAGACCTTAATGAGCTAAACAGGAATAGAAGAACATCGTGAGCGTCTTGAAGACCTCATAAATGACATCTGCTGCCCTCCTCTCATCCACAAACACAGTTATTTTATCAGAGAAGACAATTAAGTTTGTCAGGCATGACTCACTGCTGGTAAATCCGTGCTGACTGTTCCCAACCACCTTTATTCCCTTATATGCTGAGAAGTATTTCTGAGAGGAATTGCCTCGTGATTTTCCCAGGGTTCAAAGTGAGACTGTGTTGTCCTTTTGGCCTTTTTGAAGATGTGTACGCCTTTTCTCTTATCATTACAAAGAGGCCTCTCTCCAATTCTCCATGAATTTTCAAAGATGATAGAGAGGGGCCTTACAATGCCAGAATCCTGTTCTCTCAGAACATTTAGAGGAGGTCCACAAGGTATCTTAACATGAGCATCATCTATTTGGCAAATGCTTATGTTCTTTTTGTGTTGATTGTTAGTATTAGCAACCTTCAGTAACAGTAACAGTACCGGGCATCTGCCAAATAGAATGCTAGATTTGGAAGAACGTACACAAGCAGATTCTTGTGACAATAAGTGAGTGATGAGAGCTTTCATCATCATTAGGGAAGTCAAACTAAATCAAAGGTTGATCTCATCATCTGTTCATTCAAATTAAGAATGAATCCACAGCCAAGGTTTCCCACTGCAATAAATCTGCAGTGTTTTAACCAAAAAAATCTCCATGTTTTAACCAAAAAAAAAAAAGCATGTATTCACCTCACTCAGTGGTATGGGTCTCACTTGTGGGTGAAATACTTGTCTTTATTAAACATAGTCAAGGCTGTGAGGTTTTCCCGCAGCATTTCATAGTATCTGTCTTCCTGACATCAGAATAGGGTATCATCTATGCAGAATGTTATAGATAAAATGGCTGCTTTTGATGTCCATCTCAGTGGAGTGTGGCTTCAAGAAAGTATTTAAAGGTCCTCAGCCTTACGATCTCCCCAGGGGTTACTACGGAGCTCTAATCTTTTACATTTTCCATTCAATATGCCTATATGACCGCAGATGGGCAAATAGAGACTCTAGCTGTGGCTTTAGATAGATGTCAAACTGCAAGTTTAGAGGATCAAGTTATAGGAGATATTTGGTTCTAAGTTTCTGTTTTTCTTATCTGGGTATTGGATTCAAGTTGTTGATTCCTTTGAGTCAATACTAAAAACTGGAGGAGAGCTGGATGGCTCCATCCATGGAAGAGGAAATATGCATTGATGTACAGCGGGGATATTTGGGAAGCAAGTGAAATACACCAATGAAGGAATAAGGCTATTTATAAGGCAAGTATGCAATGACTCTCATTGCTGAATAATTCAGATAGTAGGGACAAATCTGTTCTTTCCATGCATAGATGGCTGTAGCAATTGGTTCTGGATTATTCATTACTTGCTTGCAATGACCACGATTCATGCTCGGATTAGCTGCACTGCATGGCTGGACTCTACACTGTTCTTGCTCTGGTTCTTGCAAGCTTTCTGCTGCAGTTATTGCAGAAAGCAGCAGCCAGCCCAGTCAGAGTTCACCCTTACATATATTACAATCTTACATAGACCTTGCCGCCTTTCAGCTGCTGGGAGGAGACCAGTAAATGCAATTTCATATTTAGATCCTTGAAAAGCTCAGAACAAGTGCCTGGATCCTCAGAAATATTGAAGCTGCTGTGTCCACTTGAGATCAACAGAAGAGATATGTTTATGTTTGGTTTGATCCCAGACTATTTCTGAGGAACCTTTTCTTGTTATACAAGCTGTCATCCTGGGAAGGACAGATTCTCCAGCTGAAATTCTGCTGAGTGGAGGATGCCCTGTCTTTCAAATACCAATTAGGCACAAAAAGGATGGAGGCTCGAATTTATTCTGTTGGAAAGTGAGTGAGTGTAGGGAAACTGTTGATCATGGCCTGAACTTGCAATTGAGCACCTGGAGGAGGGGTGAGGCTGGCCTGGGGAGCACGGGCAGATTGTTTGCACCTGTGCTCCACACATGACTGGAAGGAGTGGACCCAGAGTGGGACTGCTTTGGGCTCATTTAAAACCCAGCAGCAAAAAGAAGTATGTTTTTCTCTCCAAGATCTGCTACTTGTTGGAGGAGTGCCATTGCTTGTGTGAGTAAAAACTTTTGTGAAACCTTTGTGTGTGCCCACTGTTAAAACTCATAATACATTGCCTGGGATTGCAAAGAACCTGTCTGAAGCAATTTTGCTTCTTTGTTTGCAAAACAGTAAGTCTTTCATCAACTGAGAGAATATTTCCTGCATCTTTGTCATTATACATGTGCACACTCACATGAAATTGATCTTTTGCACAGATCAACAGAAGCTGTCTATACAGCTATATCTGCATTAGCGAGTAATGCAGCTCAACAGGAGCGTCTCTGTAGAGTGAATCTCGAAGTGTCAAGGACTCAGCATCCACATTATATGTGGAGTAAGGAAGTTACTTAGAACTACTCACAGTCTGATCTCGTGGCCTAAATGCCTGTAACTGGCTGGGACATGTCAGCCTGTCAGAGTTCAGCTCACCTTTCAGTTGGGCGTTGTCTAAGGGGATCCTGGTTGCCACCCTCTGAGATAGCATGGCCAGTGTTCACCAATGAGGCAAGGAGGAGATTTTCTTCAAAAAAGAACAAGCATGCTAATGTTGGTGCAGCCAGATCTATCTAATGTGAATATTGCTCTTTACGGTAGGAGTTTCCCTATCGCTGTTAGTCCAGGACTCTCCCCGTGCCCGGATCCTTTCTGAGACTTGTTAATGTAAGCCTTTAGCTTTTTCTCAACAAATTGGTTTGAACTTTCTAACCCCAAAGGTTAAGCCTGATACTCAGTGACTGTCTTATATTATCTGCCTTTATAAACTGTGGGCCTATGTCATCCCAGCTTTAGATACTTGCTCAACTCCTGGTGGGGTTTTAACAATGTAGGTTACACCTGTTTATCATCTGGAATGAGAAAAGCAATGTGACTCCCTCTGTAGCAGCCCTCTGTTTATCTGAGTACTCAAGCTCAGGATTGGGAGATTCTCAGGAGACCACACTTCAACTTGCTATCCTGATTTGTGCTCTCTAACTGTTTGTTTTCAAAACAGAACTGTCACCAGCATCCCTTGAAAACAGAGCTCTGGGCTTTAACTGTGTTCTAACAGTCACTTGATATTGCTACTAAAATGAGAGTGCATGTTGGTGTTAATTGAGGTCAGCATCAGATGTGCTTTATTGGCTTCTGATTGCTACCATTACAATCATTATTACTACTGCTCACCTTTCTATAACCTCCTTGCTCTTCCTGTAGATAGTATATCAGGTAAGTGGGATTCTTCCCATCATAATAAATGGCAAATGAGAGAGAACATGCAAGTCAGCTTCTGCCCCTTGAGAATGATATGTGTTGTCACTTCACTAGCAAAATACCAAGCTGAAACTGCATAAGAAGCTATTACAACATTTCCACTGTCAATATATATGAGGCAGATTTATACACTTAAGTCAGTCCTGAAACTTAAAAGCCAGAATTCAACATAAGAATGAAGGAGAGAGGGATGTCTATCAGCACCGTCACCTTGGGTAGCCCTGGATTCTAGTCTAGTGATAAGCACTTTTTCCCTGCTATCACTTCAGGAAGACACCCCAATTTCTGAATGCCTGAGAATCACCCCAGGGCACGTACATTCATAACAACTGTGGTGGTTGTTTCATGAAGAGGAAACACAAAGCCATGATGCTCAATACCTTTCCGCAGCCTAAGCATATTGGCAGTCACTAGAATCAGGATGTCTTCCATAGCTGAAGAGGATTTGATGTATAGCTAGCATTGAAGAAAAATGCTGGGGACTGTCTTATCATTCCAGGCCATTAGTGAGATGTTGAGATCATGGAGGAATGGGCTAAAATGACCATGTTAGAAAGGCAGATCCATGGATTTTGTGAATTGTTGACAAGGCCCTTATTCAACTTTGAAGTTAGCAGTGATTTGGGCAGAAGGATGGACTAGATAACACCGAGAGTTTTTCTTTCTAGTGAAATCGAAACTATTTCAAAAGACCGTGTGTATTTTTGGCATAAAACATTTCACGAATCTTATAAGCTTTTTAAACAACTCCAAATTGATATGGGACGTATCACTTTGGTTGCTACATCATCTGTAGAAGTATAAGCATTTTACAAATTCATACTACAATTATATTTTCTACTGTGACACAGAACAACTATGAAAATGAACATTTCTGCATTTTCAAATAATTTTGATTAAGTCTTGCTGATGTTTCTAAATCAACAAGTTTTGGAATACTTTTTGCAAATCTTTACTAATATTTTGGTTTGGGTATTTTTTCCTGAGAGAAAAGCTGGACTTATCTGAAAAGGGGCAGACAGGATGTCTATCTATAAATTATGTACTAAATCACAGGAATGCTAAAATGTATCATATCGTATGTCACTTCACATAGCCACCTGTGTTTTTGTTCCAGACAGAAAATGCCTATTGTTGTCACTGATTGCTTTCAATTCTGATCTCTGTGTTATCTGAAAGTAAGAGATGTGCCACCAGACTGCAGCAGAAACTTTTTCAGCTTCATGATTCAGAAAAATGTTCATCAGGAGTATTTTCCCTTCTGACCAGGAAGCTCTGCCACATGCCCTTCTCAAAGCATGTGCTGATACTATTCAAAGAAATTGAATCTTCTTTTGCATCACCTACCAAAGCTCCAGGAAGCCATCCTTCAAGGGAAAAATAACTCACTCATTTGTAAGCTGGACACTTTGATCATCTTTAGATTTTGTGCATGTCACTGGGGCTCTGACTGTTAGCACTGGTTCCAGCTCTGTGTTCCTCATTCAGTAAAACAGACAATCGCTTCTTTCCTGCTCCTGCTAGCTTGCATCCATCCAAACAAGCTGATTTTATTCCATTTTCCTAAGCCATGTTCCTGTTACTCTTGGTGATCTTGATTTATTTTGATTTTGTTTTCAAGATTTTGTAAGGGAATGTACAAGGAGACGGGTTTTGCAATAGCTCAATTCAAACTTGCAGGGGCGTAACAGAGTTTGAAATCATGCTTGAACATTCATTTCTTTCCACCTGGTAAGCAAGGCTGAAAATTCACCCATCATGAGCTCAGAGGTGGAGAAAACTGGCCTGGAAATGGTGTGAGGACAGGTAAAGATAAGTGGGCAGATATGCTTCTGCCCAGCTGGCCCTGCTATCCAGAGAGACTGGGGGCGTACAGTGAAGAGGAGCCCAAAGTAACAGCAAAGCGAGGGCTGTCTCTCTACGTCGGCCAAGATGAATGCTATGGAGTTGGGACAACTTCCTCAAGAGGCTTGAGAAGACAGAAAAATATGAGAGAGAGCCCTCTCCTCCAGCCAAATCGAGTGGTTGGAAGCCTCACTTTTTTTTCCTTTACTGTCTCTTTTCACATAGCATTGGTAGAGAAGCACAACTGTGAAGGAGCTTGCAGCAGCTGGTCAGGGCCTTCCTCCTAAACGGCAGGGGTGAGACCCAGAGGCTGAAGGGCGTGAAAGGGGATGTGCTTGGAAGGAGAAGGTTTTAACGCTGCACTGTATCCAGGCATTTCAAGGATAGATTCAAAGTTCACAGAAATGCACGTGGACAGACTGATTTTACCATCACTGTTTAGATGTCATTTGGATTCACCTCATCTGTCCTGGAATTAAGCTGTGTGCTTTTAAAAGAACATTGTGTTTACCTAAGTAATAGAAGTGACTGAAAGTGTCCTTATCTTGAGGCATAATATTTTCACAGAAAAATAAATTTGACTAATAAAAGCCTGTTATTAGCAGCAATAAACAAGTGTTTCATTCATCTAACACTTGAGCATGACTTAAGAATGGCACTTTAAACTGATCTGTTGAAAGACCCTTGGAAAATCATCATTCATCTTTGCACTTCTCTTGAAGTTTAGGGATCATCTTCCAGAAGAAAAACAACCTCAGCATATAAACCACTTCGGTTAGTGTTTATCTAAGCCCAAGTATGAGGACACAATTTAGATGTGTATAAACATTTAATTTCATGGGGAATCAGGCTGCATTTCAGGAAACAACAGGGCAGTAAAGAACAACGTGCTTCAAGCTGCTATTGAAACTCAGAAATGTTGGCAAAAGTTTTAGTAGAATGTGCAATTTTATTCACATTATTTCTACATCTATTTCTTCCACTGTGATAGAAGTTATTTATCTTCCATGACACCAGAAAACAGATGAAGTAATAACAAAAGCAAAACAAATCAAAAATAATCAGAAATGGAATAATATGTAGTTGTGCAGGCTTGTGTGAAGCTGTTCATGTGAGGGTTTGAGAGTGTCCTCTCTTCATTTTACAGGTGGGAAAACGAGGTGCAGGTACTTGAAATGACAGAATGAGCACACAGTTGTTCTGTCAGCTGAGTCCCATGCTACTGTTCCTGCCACATCTGGGATTAGATGCATCTCAGTGATGGAGTGAGAAGACTTCCACACGCTGAAACTCACAGTAGTATCTTTAGTGACATTTGCAGATTGTCAGGTTTCTTAGGCTGGAACACATTGGGAACCACCGTTGTCTTCAGCAGTGAAATGCCCTGCGCTGTGGGAAATGCTTCATGAGAAATGCCTTTCTGTTTCCTCATGGTATTCATTTTACACTGGGATATCACTGGGAGAAAGAGAGTCCAGTGACCAGAAGAAAACTTAGAAAACTCCGGAGGACCTGCTGGCATGCAAGTCCTCGTGCAATGCTGACTGTCCAATTTTACAGGCTCACATTGTATTCATTTGTTATATTGAGGTTATACTAATGGACTCCTCATGAACTACTGGGACGAACAAATGGATTTTCCACTTCAGCAGATGCCGAGACTTTAGTTTTATCTGTTGGAAACTGCAAGTGAACTTCACAGTTGACTTGGCAGCTGCAGAGACAGAGCTGTCCTCTGCAGCTCTGAAAGTGGCCTTTCCCTTCAAGAAAGTGGAGCCAAGAGCTTGTAATTGCTCAGAGAGGAGACTGTTCCTCACAACTGAGCTGCAGGGCTTTGACATCAAACAGCTCAAGGAAACCTGCCTTTCATTAGCTAGGAAGCTAGCTGTGGAGCATGATGCTGCTGTGGTCTCAGCAGCTTCTGTCAGCTGAGGTTTAAAAAATTATCATGACAAATGTATGCATGCTGTATACATGTGGATATATATCCCTTATACAAGCTTTAGATTGTAGTGTAGCCTGTAGGTATACTTATAATTTTTTTTTTTTTTTTNTCTGCCCTTTCCTGCAATATTCCTTGTGGGGAATTCCCTGGAAATGCGCAGCTCTTCAGAATAACACTTATTTGCCTGCACATTATCTACAGGAATACTTGCCCTGCTTCTGCTTACAGCCCATAAAAATTCACAGCCGAAGATAGTTTTCTGTTAGCTCTGAAGCCAGCCTTTCACAGCACAGCCTGGAACTGTTTTTTTCTGGAGCTTTTATTTAGAAATGTATTACAGAAAAATATTAAAAAATCAAAACAAATTTAAATTTAAGTTTTATTTTTCAGGTAAATTGCAAATTGCATCAGGAACTGGCTGGCTCTGTTTCTGCGTGATATGGCATTTAGCACGAAAAAAACAAGTCAACAAGACCATCAGGATTCTTACTTCCAGGAAGCAATCTATTTTTAATATTACAAATGCTTTCCTGTTTTCTTTTTGCCAAGATTTCTCCAGTGCCTGTGAGATTCAAGGGTTTAAACATTTATTTTTTCCTTGGACGCGGTATGCAATCAGGGAGAGAGATCAACATTTGTTATTTATTTTAAGAAAGTCTCTGCACTATATCAACTGAGCAGGACAACACTGCTAGGCTTTATGGTTCACGAATGTCACCCTTGTTCTAGGTGAAAAGCTACTGCTGCTAGAAAGCTTGCGCACTCCATGTGCGTCCAGTGTACGTGGGATGCATGTTCCGAGACTGAGCGTGGTCAGGATATCTACTGATCTGCAATTAGATTATCCATGTCATTATTTTTAGTTCTTATTGAATTGGACATGAAGTGAGCTCAGAAAGAAACCATCAAATGGCTCCAACTGAGATCAACGATAAACATTTTTTTTCATGCAGCAGAAAGCAGAGTAAACACAGTCTGGGCATGACCTGGTGAATGTACTTGTAACATAGCAAGAACATCCTTTTCAGGTTCTTGTCCAGACTGCTACCTCAGGCACCAAGCAGGGTGCCTCTAGAGTGACTTCCCCAGGCTTTACGCAGTCTCTGTGGCAGCTGCGCAGCGTACATGGCCTCGGAAGCAGTAGGGACGTGCATGGCCGCATGTGTAGCAGATCCTCTTCTGGGACAGGTGGCTGGCCAGTGCATGGGATCCTGCGTATCAGGAGGAAAACCCAGGGATACAGCTGATTGCTTTTGTAGGATACTGAATATCTACAAGAAAATTACATTCCTTCTCTCAGTTCCATAAGAACTTCAGAAGGAAAACCATCCAGGCTGCTGGTGCCAGGGTGCAGCTTGGTCACTCCCTGATTTTGCTCTGCACAGTACCTTTCCCAGGGAGCAGACACCAAAGCAGTTTCTGAAAAGAGGTGAACTGGCTTTGCTGAAAATTGCTAGGATACTACACACACCATGTTTTAAAAACAGTCATCCTGCTTGGACTTGCCAATGTATTATACCACTTCTGGTCTTCATTACAAATTCAGAAGCTGGAGTGCTGCCCAAATGGATTTTTTGCCTTTATGTCATCTCTGTACAGTGAGTGGTCTGGTTTTCTGCCCCAGTTTTTGCCCTTTCTGGAACAGGATACACTTCTTACCTATTTAAAATGCAAAAGACGGTTCAATTTTGGAATCTCTCAGTCTCCACACAATCTTGTATGTCTTGTCCTATGACTATAGTGTTTGCTGTTTCTGAACATTACATAGTAGTGAAATGCCTAAAATTGTTCCTTATGCATCCAGACTTCACTATAAAGATGATTTTCATACTCTTAGATGCTTCCCTTTCTGCCCAGTTGTCCCTTCCCTTACTCACCTGAGAGTGATCTGTATTTGTGATGTTCCATCCTCTTCTGTTTTGTATCTCTTTTTGTGACCATTTCTTTTTGAAACTGAATGTGTGCCCAATTCTAGGCAATTGTGATTGATTTCACTAGTTTCACAAACTGAGTTCAATTGTCTTTGATTCTTCGTGCTTTGTAATGAGTCATACCAGAACTGTTGATTCTCGGCAAGACACAGAACTGAAGTTACTAGACTCAGTGATCTGCACCCATCTTCCTTGCTAGCACCTGTTTCCTTTTCTGGTGAACTACTACAACAGAAAAATAATGTAACATGGCAAATTCCAGAGCCATTCGGAATTGTTTGACTTCCGTCCACTGACCTTGGTCCACAAGTTGCAGACCAGCTGAATGCCTGTAAATTGGTTCATTGCCAGTTTATCCTGGAAATCCTTGGTAGCTTTCTTATCCACTTGGTGGTCCTCCAGCAGTTCAGGTAGAGCCATCCGTTTCCCTCCCAGCCAAAACCCCCCATGCCTTTGTCTTCATTCTCAGCTGTTTCCCTGGGTTGCTCATATTGCCAGCTGTCCTCAAGCCACACGTTGATGGGCTGTACACGATCTGGGTGATTCAGTCTGTGTCTTTTACAGGACTTTTCTGTGACACTGCGAGAGATACACCATTCAAAGGCTTTGACAGGTTTTCCCATCCCTGTTAATCTTCCAAAGGATTGCAAGGAATAGAGTTTAGCAGATTTAACATCTTCAGGAGTGACCTAGATGCTGGGACAGAGCACATGCTCAGGAAGTTTGTAGACATTACAAAATCGGGAGGAGTGGCTGATACACTGGGTCACTGTGCTGCCATCCAAAGAGACATAGACTGGCTGCAGAAATGAGCAGGCAGGAAACTTGTGAGGTTCAACAAAGAGAAATGCAAAGCCCTGCACATGGAGAGGAATAATCCCAGATACCATTACAGGCTGGGGCCGAAGGTCTGGAAGGCAGCTGTGCAGAGGAGGCCCTAGGGGTCCTAGTGAACATCAAGCTGACCGTGAACCCAGAATGTGCCCTCACAGCCAAGAAGGCCAACAGCTTCCTGGACTGCCTTAGGAACAGTGTCTCCAGCAGGCTGAAATGGGGATCCTTCCCTTCCACTCATTGCTGGTGAGACACGCTGGAGTTCTCGGGCCAATCATGTGCCCCCTGTACAAGAAAGAAATGGACGTACTGGAGCAAGTCAAATGGGGGGTAATGAAGATGGTGAAGAGACTGGAGCATGTTTCTCATGAGGAGAGGCTGAGAGATCTCTTTAGCCTGAAGGAGAGAAGGCTCAGGGAGGATCTTATCTATGTATAGACATAGCTGATGGGAGGGAGTAAAAAAGATGGAGTCAGGCTCTTCAGTGATGCCAAAAGGCAGGACAAGAGACAATGGGCACAAACTCAAACATGAGAGGTTCCACTTGTACATCAGAAAGCACTTTTTGACTATGAGAGTGTCCAGGGAGGTTGTGAAGTTTCCATCCCTGGAGATATTCAAGGCTGGACAAGACGTGGCTGTGAGCCACCTATTCTGAGCTGGCAGTTAGACCAGATGATCTCCAATCTCATCTGTCGCTCCCAGCCTCATCAATTCTGTGATTTTTGCAGTATCTGAGCTGGGTTGACTTTGTCCCTCCCCTTTCTATGGTTGGAAAACAGTCACAATAGTTGTGAAGCTTTTCTGATTTTAATTCATGTAGGTGACTACTGCAGCAGCCTCCGAATCTTCTGGTTTCCATCTGGAAAGATTTTATGTTTGCTCCCTGAGTTCTTGCAGCAGCTGATATCTGCCAGTAAGAGCTTTCCTAGTGCCTCTGTGTTTCTGGTCCATAACAGCCAGGCTTTTCCAAAATGCGAACTTTGTAGCAGGGCTCCTCCTTTCTCCAAGAGTTTGTTGATTTTATCTCTGTTTTAAAAAATTATCTGAAGTAAAATACTTTTTCTATGCTATTTTTGTGAAGTCTTCAGATTCAGTTTGAAACTCTTTTGCTAAACATCCAGTGATTGTTATTTGGATTATTTAAATCCATACATCACGGACTAATTTTAAGGTATGTAAGGACCTCTACTATTTGTTACTCTTAGTTCAAAAGGGCTGCCAGGTCCTGTTACCTTTCCACAAGAAACCAGCCACAATCCTTGACGCTAGCTAACAATAGCTGAAGTTCAGGGCTCCCCAGGAAGACAAAACCAGGGGACAGAGTCAGGCATTAGCTACAGTCTTGTTTCATCTTGACAAATGTGGTTTTTTTTCCCCCTGATTTTTCCCAAATTAATATAGGAAAGAGGTTTGATCTTCTACCCAGAAGTCCTTCCTCAAATGCATGCCTCCTCCTCTCAGCTTAAATTCTGAGGGTACTAACATGAATATTCAGTGTCTGCTGTTCCTGTATCTTCATTTTTAGAACCTCTTACATTTCTGCTGCTTTTGTGTTCATATAAGCAGTGATTTCCTAGGACACAGGAACAAACATATGAGGTGAACTACAGAAAAAAGTAAATGCTTTGTTTAAAAGCTTCTGTCGCCTCTTGTTTTGGGCAGTGACTGTTTCAACCTAACTGCCTAGAAGAGCTTAATGGTTTCTTTAGGATTTCTTCAAGGAAGAAAATTTAGGGAAGATGTCCAACATATAATAAGATGTATTTCTCTATCATGGGCCTGGGTTTGACAAGCACTGGACTTAAAAAGACTCAGATGTCACAAGCAACGCTGTTCCTTAGACCTCACCTGTGTGTGCAGCACCTGACAACTTCCAGGGGGATACTGCACTTTCAAACAAGGAATCATGAGCCACTAGGTACACAAAAAGTTATCGATTCGCACAGACTCACCCCAATCAAAAATAAACTGAAATATCAGTTATGAAAAAGTAAACTGTGTTTCTTCTTTTCACTGCTCAGGAACTTATATTGTAGAAATAACCAAAGTCCCTAGCTGATTCCAAATGCTGACTCCCAAACTGCAAAGGTGCAGGTGCTGGTCATGGCTGGTTAGTACAAAGTACTGATCTGCACTGGCATTTACAAGCAAGTGTGTATGGCTGACATTCTCTGCTGTATTATTTTTTAGTTCCGTCACTTTCATTATTTGCAAATAGTGATTTTTCCATTATATTTGTAAAAGTGCAGCCAAGAGAAAAAAATTATATGAAACAACAAATGACCACTGGGCAGGAAATGAATCACTCTGTCTTTGAGTGTGCTAACTACAGATACTGCAAATATACAGAAACACTTTGAAAACTTTCCAAGGACAATGCTCTGTTAAAACTATAACATGTATTCTGGGGATTTGGATGTATTATTACACAGCTCTTTGAAAACAAACACACGAAGTAGGCAGTAAAAGACCCGTGGATATGTTTGGATGAGAACATTTGTTTCAAATGGATTGACAGCTACTATGCTCAAATAGCACTCTGTAGCCAGATCTCTGTTCTCTCTTCTAGGAAGCACTCAGCAGACTACTGAAGGAGGGTGGCATTAACTCTTGTCATTAATTCTTTTTTTCTGTACAACACTATCATGTCCAAAGGATGCTGATGCAACTTGTTGTCTTTTAAAAGAGAGATGTTTTTTGTCATTGAATACGTGACTATTATTTTCCAAAAGGAAAGGGGTTTTTCCATGCCCTGCTCTGATACATGACATTTTTCAACCCACGTCTGTTCATTTGCTACTTGTCATCTTGACAGCTTATGTAATGGTTCTGATTTAATTTGCTTGGTGGTATCCCAGTTCATCAGAAGGGCAGAAGAAACTTTTTTAAGATCAAAGGTTGTCTCTGAAACTTTTCGGTCTCCTCTACCCTAAAGTGAAGCCAGAACAGAACGTTTAAAGACAAGCTGCAAGCTATGAGCAAAATGCAGTCCTCACTCATCCTCGATGACTTGGTTTCAGTCATGGGGAACACAAGCAGTTCAGACAGGATCCATTCCTTCCCCAGATTTTACACCATGTCATTAGTATATGTTGTGTCTGTTTCCTTATCTTTTTAGGTATGTACAGAAGATGACCTAAAAATCAAACAAACTATTGACCTTCTTTTGGAGAATTCTTCCTTGTGATTCCTGTTTGAGCTGCCCAGATCTGGCCTGAATAATAGGTGACTCAACCAGGGGAAAAAAAACCCAACAAAGTAAAACATCTGTGGTTCATTTTGAAAACATCATAACAAACAATATAGTGTGAAAGTTCACGCAGCTTTATTTGAACAGCCTAAACCAGACCAAGCTCACTGTGTTTCTTCTCCCCTCAAACTGCAGCACGGAATTACATTTGTGATAGCTGCTTGGCCTTCAGTTGGGCCTGCAGCTGGGTCACCTCTCAAATGTGGAGGTGCTGGAAAGTTTGTTATTCAAAAAAAGTCGAAGGGGAGAAAAAACAGTAAGTAACAGCTGTTACTCAATCAAAAGAAAATTTAAATTGAGGTATTTTGGTCACATATCAGACACGAGCATAGCAGCAAGAGTAAGAAATATACAAGTTTGGGTGCTAGCCCCAGACGTGGGACAGTCTTCCTTCTCCACTGGACTGCATGGTCCTCCATCCCATGGAATGAGGAGCACGGTGTCCAGCTCAGTCTGGATGGAGACGGCTAAGCAACAGTTTCACAGGAGAACACAAGAAACTAACTAAAATCCTCCAGGAAACGTGCAGCTCTATACTATTTCTAGAAATATAAAAATATTTCCTGATGCAGGAAGAAGTTCTTAGCGCTGTATATAGAACTATAGCTGAGATCTAAGGAAGAAGCACTGGGTATTTATTAACTTGTGGAGTCCTTGAACAACAGCGTGGTGGAGAGTGCTAAATCCCGTCTCATCCCCCATGAGAGCATGTTCTATAGATTGGGATCTGGTGCTCTCAGCAGGGATTTCCTAGCTAGTAATGCAAAAGTATTACCATGGATAGAGCAGGAGAGAGTAGGTGGATAGGAGGTGACAAATGTAAGCAAGTAGCTACTAAAAGGGAGTCACCTGCCAAGAAGAGAGGGGACTAAGTGAAGTTCTCTCACGGCTGAGATCCATGTTATGATGTCCTTACTGAAGGACACTGCAAAGGAGTGACAACAGATTGATGCCGTTGCGCACTGCTCTCCTGCCTAGCTTTGTGCGGCCTCCCAGAAAATCCTTCTTCACTCAGATTTCTCCTGGTCTTTTATGGGGCCTTATCTTCACGCTGTTATACAATATCAAAACTCTTTTTAATTAAGCCATTACTTGCAAAGTATTACAGAATTGGCACAAAATTATGAAGGTACCAGGCACTATGATAATCATGCAGATTTTAAACTTCACTCAAACTAGTTTGCCTAGTTTCCTTGCAGCACAACAGCTCACCGCTTGATCACTGTTTCAGTGAAACTGAAATTACATCAGTGATTCTTACTGAAATGTTTCCTTCCACCAGTGCTGTATGGGCAGTGCTGTGAGTTCCTAGTCATCCATGCACTTCAAATCTGGTAAGCAGGAGAAATGGGTCAAGTGAAAAAAGAACTAAAACAAACTGAAAAATTCACATGAAATACTCATCTAGGACTTGCTGCCTGCTGAAAGTAAACAAGTTTTTCAAAACTAGTTTAGAGACATAAATCTCACCTTGCATCTAATCAGAAAACAGTCACCCTATCATGGCAGGAGGACCTGAGGACTTTGATATCTGCCTTCTCTGTCTCTTCTTTGATGACCTGAACTAGCATAGTGAAAGCATTGATTTCCAGAGAAACTCTGAGCCCACACACAAATTAGCGCAGGTTTGGAAAATATCCTTGGCATAGACAAAAGTCATGAAATTAATCTTAAAAATAACTTCTGTAAAAAGAACATATGATATTTAATGTGAACCATACTTACTGTTCAAATCGTTTATGGTATATTAAATCATTAGTTAAAACTTAACTACCAACTCTGACTACAGCTTTATCTTGTATTTTAACTAGTCTAACATTTATTGTAAATATAATAATGAAATGTATGCTTTTATGCAACGCATACGATAACCTTCAACAAAAAGTTTTAAAGGATATTGTGAGGTACATACAATTAAAAAAAACACATTAACATAATTGAACTCTTTATTTTGAGAAAGAAGATTCCCTGTTGCAGTCTTGCTCCTTCTCTACAGTAAAGACAGACTGAAAGCATTAACATCACCTCAGCGTCCATCTACAACTTTTTTTTCCCCTAAGGAAAGCGGAGCATCTCCAACAGCAAGCTTTCCTCGGAGTTGCAGAGCCATCTAGTGTCTGAAGGGCAAGGTTCCTATATACACCTTTTCCATTTATCCTTGATTCTCCCTTCTTTTCTCTTCCTTCCCTTTTCAGTCTTTAGAAGTTTTTGGGTCTGTAAGGACTGCCTGACCATGCTGACTGCCCCATCCTTGGTGCACAATTATGGTATGTTCAACTTTCCATTTTCTCTATTTGTTTCTTCTTCGGAATTTAAAAACTGTAGATACCAAAAAAAGGAAATATAGAGATGGAGCTGAGCTAAGACCCTTTTTTCCAGCCCTCTGCAATATCTAAGGAGTCAATTATACATAGGATGACTTATAGTAGATGACAAGTTTGGAGCTGGAAAGCTTACTTGTTACAAACCTGCATTTGACTGCATGACATTTTGTTATTGATGATGTGTTCCGTTTGAATGTACGGTGCTGTATGTTAACCAACATGATCTGCAACAGAGAGACAGCTCTATCCTAAGCAAGAGAGGATGCCATAGGGATGACTTCTATGTTAACTCTAGGTAGAGTTGATTTCAGTGATGCACTTTGGAAGTGATGAAGAAGTAAACAATGTAGGCAAGAATAAGGCAAACATAAATACAGAGCTGAAGGAGTCCAATGATAGGAGGCATACATTTACATAAGCATATGAATATCCATGGGTAGGGAAACTGTTGATCATGGCCTGAACTGATGATTGAGCACCTGGAGGAGGGGTGTGGTTGGCCTGGGGAGCACAGGCAAATTGTTTACACCTGTGCTCCCCATGTGATGGGAAGAGGTGGGCCTGGGGCAGCATTGCTCTGAACTCATATAAGGGCCAGCAGCCAAATAAAGCATATCTGTCTGAGAGCTGCTACTTGGAGGAGCATTGCTTGGCTGGGAGATTGCTGTTATCAGTTGAGTGAGTTTGAACTTTTTTGTGTGTGTCCGTTGTTAGACCTTCTAGTACTTTGCCTGGGATTGCTAAGAATTTGTCTGAGGGGATTTTGCTTGTGTGTTTGGAAGGCACCATGTTAGGTCAGGAGCAGCATTTATTGCTCATATTAAGTACTAGACAATACCAAGTCAACAGGATTTTGAAAGGCAAGCTGACAAAAGATGGTTAACTTCTGTTTTCCACTGACATAGCTTATTTTCAGGCTGGTTTCCTAAGAAGCAAAATGTGTGATCACACTGTTTGTCTCCCACTAATGACTTCTGAATGTGCTGGCCAGCTCTGGTGGGAGGCTAGTGATCTTAAAGATACGAAATTCCTGTGTGTTCCATGGAAGCCAGTAGAGGAAAGACAAGTCATCTGATGAAGTAGGCTGTTCTTGATGTGTTTGGTTTACCACCTGAGCAATAAGCATGTAGGTGCTGGGCAGCCAGTAAATAAGTGTGCATCCTGTGCAGTGACAGCACAGTGCTGGCATTTGGGGCTATGTTTTATCGAGCTGCTGGGCAGGACCTGGATGTGCCAGGGTGATGGCACAGAGATGGTGGCACTAGAAGGCAGAAGAATTAATTATAGGAGTACAAATGAGTGCTGTTGCTGGTGAATGGAAGATGCTGGACAGAAATTAGTGGGAAGCCAGGTTTTGTCTGCTATGTTTATGGTAGCATGCTCTCAGAGCTTTACCTAAATATTTATTTCACCTTCTCTTACTTCCTCTTTTCTTCTCTTCCTAATTCTGTCTGAAGACATCTCTAAAACTATGCACTCTCACTAGTCCCAGCACTGTTGGCCAAAGCCAGAGCTGCTTTGCATCAGGAAGGGTTTCCAAGGCAGTGTGTTCCTTTGCACTGTTGCCTATGATTTGTAGCATCACAAATACTTTCTCAAAGGTCAATATATCCTGTGCTCTAACAGTCCATTCACTGGTAATATTTATGATTTAGGAAGCATTTGGTCCTCCAAATTTTGTTAGATCCTATGCAGTGGTGTAAATAAGACATTTCCTCCGCTGCTCTAGCAAATTACATTATTTATTTAAATAAAACATCCTTAGCTTTTGTGCTAAGTACCCAATTACCAACCATGTTATTGATCAGAGAGTATTACTTCGGTAAAAAAAAAAAATCACTCACCTTATCTTAAAACAAAGGGTGTTGTAAATTATTTGGCTCATAGCAACTTTTATGATGTTTGAGTACTGTGGTAATGGACATTCTTTCAGGTAGATAATCGCCTCGCATGCAGAATGCCTTAGCATAGCACAGAAAATGGTCAAAACTGTGGTGTTCTCCACATTTGTCCACTGGAGGCCTCCCTCAGCACATGCTGAGGCGCCTGCTGCTGCAGGCAATGCTCAGCAGCAGCACTGGATTTGGGGGGCATCCTCATCACCAACTTTCTGGTACAGGAAACAGCTAGTCAAAGGCAAAAGGAGAGTACTCATGGTAACAAAAGAGGGCAAGGAGTCATGTTTGTGCAGACCTTTGGAGCTGTGTCCTCTCTAAGAGCTCAATAACTTGCATTTCAGTGGCCCTGAGTTTGATGTGAGGGACAAAACACTGAACAAAGTTAATTTGTGTTCAGATCTACCCCCAACAAACTTTGCTAGAGTGGTTTGGTGTTGTCTTTCAGGTTTGTTTCCTGGCACATCTCTGTGGGGAGGATCAGTCTTATTACAAAACTCTACCTTACGTGGAAGAAATGGGGGAAAGAAATCATATGCCTGAACAAAACACCTCAGTTTACAAACACTAAAATGAAGCAGGGAAAAATATTGCTGCTAGCGGAGCATGTATTGTTTGTATACTGGTATGTGTCATATTTGCAAACAAACCCTACCACTTGAACACTTCTCTTTCTTGCCTTTCTGAGCAAGGTGGATGTCTGCTCAGGTGAGTGGAACAGCTGTGCTTGAGAACCCACTACAGCAGACGCTGGTCCCTTACATGTGCAAAGAGTTTTTTCTTTCTCTGCTGTTTCCCAGGTGGTACTTCTCACTACAGGTCACTTCCCTTTAATTGTCCCCTTTTCTCATGATTCTTTCACTGAAAATGCTTCCTGTGGTGCTTTGGTTTAAAAAAATAAATAAATGGTGAGCATTTTAGCATAACCCACTGCATGTGTGTGACAACCAAATGTGCATGATGGATGTGTCAGTGTAGCCACAGGCTGACGATCTGTGACACAAGGCCCAGCTGAACAGCACACAGAAAATTAGACTCAGTGCAGATCCATTTCTTCTTCTTGGAAAACAGATGTCATTAAAGCTGTCACTGGGATAGCAGTCTTCAGTGTAAGTAGACATGGGAAGAATTACTCTCTAGCTGTCAAACTGTATCTTTCAATACTTCATATCTCTGCCTTACAGGTTAGGTGGTTTTATTTATTTTGTGGATTCCTATTGCATCTGGCTAGAGTGAGGTAGAGAAGGCATTATTGTATCCTCCCGTGCTTTTTCCTGTGCTTATGCTTAACCTGCTGCTGAGAAAGACCATAACGCAAAGTTTAAGACCACAAAACGAGGTTGAACTGCAGGGCTATTGTCCATAACATGCTCATGAAGAATTGTTTGCAATTCTGAGACAAGTGTATGGGTTGTTACACTAGTTTGTTAGATTCTTGTATTTTCTCCCTTATTCTTTACTATTCTTACTGCTGTGACAAACCTGATTGGAAGTGTAAATAATCAATGTAAAATTTATATTCACGTTCCATATGGAATACACATGTAGAAATGCTCTTGGCCCTTTTTGAGGGTGTGAGTTCTCAATGTCTGTACTGTGACTGTCTTGTGAGATATCACCTGGGCAGTCTCAGACTTCAGAAAAGATGACAGCGGTTCCTGCTTCATCTGCTGTCCTAGTTTCTAACAGAAGTTACGCTTCTCGTAGTGTCTAGTATGAATTTATCTTGTACCTCCGAGATACTGATAACATCCTGGCAGTGTTGAGCGGAGCCGAGGACATAACTCACTTCCACATTCCTCTGCCAGTGAAATAGTTAAGGGGGGCATAAGGAGCTGGGAACTGGGAGGGGACAGGACCAGGGCAGCTGACCCAAATTGACCAAGGAGCTATTCCATCCCATATAACATCATGTGATTGGTTTGTTGCGTTTCCGGGTTCTGTTCGTTACGGAAGGGGCTAGCCGGGAGGAAGGGTCACCAGTGGCTGTGAGCCCTTGCTCTGTGTATCCTCTTTGTGTATATATATATATATGTACTTTTATTTCTTTTTGTTCTCTTTACTATTTTAGTAAATAGCATTTATCTCAACCCACGCATTTTACTGCATATCTCTCTACTTCTCTCCCCCGTCCCATTTGGGGAGGGGGGAGGGTGAGTGAATAACTCTGTGGAACTCAGCTATCTGCTGAGTTAAACCATAACATCTGCCTAGACATAGGAGAGCATCTACTGGACAAGTCATTGAAGAGGAGACTTTGTGCTAACAGCTCTCAGTGGCACCTGCTGGGACTTACAGCAGGGGCCTTCCCACCCGGCTGGAGCATGCAGCCACTAAAAACCAGTCTTTGAACCCTTCTAGTGACTGCCTTGTGGTCTCATGCTTGCTGCCTCTCAGTAACCTCATTTCTCTTCCCTATAGCAGCCTCCTTACGCAAGTTGCAGTTGTGGTACAGCTCCTATAATAGATATTTCTTGTATGGCACCATGTCACATGCTCCACTGAAATCAAAAGAGAGCATATCTGCTGGGACTCTCAGCTGTCTTCTTGAAGGAAGATGTCAGGGTAGTTGTGACACTGCCTCTCAGGAAGCCCACACTGTTTTCCCCTGTTTTTAGTTTACCTTCATGTATCCAAGCAGTTTCCTCCCCACCAGGTGACCATTCTTGGAATGGAAGAGCCCTATGCTCAGACCAAAAAATCTACACCGGTCTATTTATACCAGACATTAGAAGTCCAGTTCTCAGAAATCAAGTTCAGTTTGAAAACAGTCTCCTTTGTCCTTGTGAGATCCTTATAGTCACACCAGCTGCAGGCTTAATGGTTGTTCTATCTCACCATGCCCCATGAGTCAGCTCCCTTTCCCTTTTTTTCATCAAGGCCCAACATCATGCATTTCTGCAGAGATGTCAGGTGGTATAGCCAGAGCTTCAATTCAGTCTGCTGCATGCTTCCCCAGCGTAGGGGATTGTTCCTTTTTGTCTGCACCTGAAGCTTTGGTCATGGCCATGCATCACTCGGAAGCCTGATTAGCTCATATGAGATGACCAAATGCTGTTTGGCTGATTGACAAGTCTTGTTTCCCATGAAAAAGAAACAATGACTATGCCATGCAGGCTACAGGCTTTCCCCCGTGCCCCCTGCAGGGTATGGAGCAGATAGCGAGAGAAAGGATATGGTAGCAGATCACTGCTCATTTTTAGTAGAAAGCTCAGCACATTGAAAGGAATGTCTTTTGTCTTTCAAACAATGTCAACAGTTAATACACAAAAATTAATTCAATAATGCAGCCATAGGCAGTGCGTGCTCCTGTCTCCCAATACACTGAAGTGAAGTGATTGTTTCTAAATAAACACATGCAATCAAAGCCTGGAGTCTTTCTGAATTAATAAAGAATTATTGTCAGCAAGTTTCACTGCCATTCTTCTGAAGCTTTTGAGCTACCATTCTGCAGCAAGGAGATAAACACAACCCTTAAGAGTCTCCCATATAAAATAATGCATTTTACAGACTTTCGATTAAAGTAATAGAGCCAAGTGGGACTGAGCAGCATCACAGAACTACTGAAACTAGGGAACTGGCGTGGGACTGCCGCTGCTTCTCCAATGTTGCAAGCTTGTGGGTTTTACACCGTACTTGAGCATTTTTAAGCTGTATAAATTTACCTGTCTTTTAAGCAGACTTCAGAAAATATAGCAGACTGAAAGCTCTGATTTTGAAATGTCAGCAGTCAGGTGATGGTTATATGGAATAGAGTCACAAGGGAAAGATGGCTTAAGCCTAACCTTAGAAGCCTCTGTAACATGTCCATGTTCCGGCTTAGTGTCTAAGCAACCTTCAGTAAGCGCAGTCAATGAAACAGAGAGAGCAACTACTCTTGCTTGAGCAGTTGACTAGATTGGGCCGGATGGGTCATGAGATCCCTGCCAACTTGCTCTCCACTGGCAGGATGGGCACTGGGGCACCGAGGCCAAAGTGAGCAGTTTCCACTGTGGCAGACATACAACACTGGGCAGCATGAGTGGGTCCAGAGATCTAGTCCTTTCTCAAGGTCACCAGGGCTGCTCTACAATAATAATGAAGGAGATGCCATTTGTAGCAACCAACATGGTGCTAAAGCTTTTCTGAAAGAGATGAGTTCTTCACTGCTTACTGACAGGAATATGAATCAAAGAGCCTGAGAAGAACAAAACTCCCAGAGGACTTAAACAGAAAGGAAACCAAAGGCCTTACCTGAACAGCAGAGTTCAACTATTTATAAACCACTGAGAAAACATGTCTCTGTGGCAGCACTCACGGCATGCCTTCACTTCAGAGCCAGCGTAGGGTGAGGGACAGCTCATCACCGTCTCTCCAAAGCAAAGCCCACGCTGACTGGCGGTGCCACCCTGGTGAGGTCTGCTTTGTGCTGGGGTCTTGTTCCCAGGCTCCCTGGGCCTCTGCAGGTTGTGCAGGGCTTGTCGGTCGCTTTGGGAGGAGAACAGAAATGGAGGAAGGAAGGCAGCCAGTGCTCAAGTCTGAGGGTGGGAGGCAGCAGCCGCTGCTCGCTCACATCCCCCAGCCCTGGGGAGGTCACTCAACATTGGGCATGGTCCAAAACACTTCTATGGCTGCCCTGCTTGCATCCTAGGAGCAGCTGCACCAACATGAAGAATCCTCATTAACAGTAAAGCAGTTATGCTTTTCTTTCCTCAGAGCTGTACTTTTCTTGGTTGCTTACTAATTAAAGCTCGTTCTCCCTTTGGCGCCCTCCTTTCATAGGGCTTTCAGGTGCAAGCAGGAATACCCTTCCTTTCAGCTCCGCTGATGGTGGTGCTGGCATGAGACCTGAAGTAGAGATGCTCAGTGGTCAAGGGCAGAGGACAAAGCTTCTTCATCGTAAAGGAATCTCAGTTCTTTTCTTAGATGTTTGTCACTTGTGCCCTTCTTTAAAGGAAAACAAAGCATTTTATTTATAGATAAACTAAATTAACAGTGGGCCATACATTTATACATACATATCACAAGTTACGTGTATGAGTCTGTGTGTTTGTATGCATATTCTAAATCTGGAAATACTCTCCCTCTGTTTCCTCTCCTGAATTTTTTACATTCTAGCAGTGAATAATTTAACCATTAGTGATGACTGTCTGTGATCGTGGAATGACAGTATAATCACTACTGGCCTGCACAGAATGCAGACGTATACATCTATCAATTGTTTGTGTACAGAACATGCACTAAGAAATATGCTTAAAGCAGTATCCAGTTTTGTCAGAATTTTGTTTTAAAGGATAAGTGGAGTCAGACAGACATTAGCATATTTAGGCTATTGTGTTAAACAATATCAAGAGATTTAATTAAGGAAAATTACCCCCATATTGTGAGTAACACTGCGTGATTATAGGACTGACAGACTTTAGCAATTCTTTGATGAATACTGCCTAACAGATGACTAAAGTTGGATGAATACATAATGTTGTCCTGTGCTCCTGAAGCCTCGTTTCTCAGCAAGGAGGCTTCCAGGGTGAAATGCTGCAGAGAACAGTTCAAAGATTTACATAGGTCAGGATGTAAATCTCAGGGGAAGTAACAGATTTCTCCAAGCAAAGAAACAGGAAAGGGAAAAAAAAGAAGCTTTCCTCCTTCCGAGTGGGGAAAACAGATAAAAAGTCCTGGAGACTCCTGCCAAGTCCTCACCCCAGTGTGCTGCAGACAGTCCTCCCTTTCACAGCCTGCAGAGCAGCCTCCGTTCATTATCAGCTGAGAGTCAACAATCGCTTTTTCCATTTTTCTTTCGAACTGATAAAAACAGCCTTGTGAGAGAATCTAATGGTTATGTTGGCTGTATCATGCCAACTATGATCAACCAAGAGCACTAAAAAGCAGACCATTAATATATTTTATTTGGCTGGACCTTCTTTCCCATCCCCCGACCGTTAGAAGCCCCAGTATTTGATAATCAAAGATAGCGTGCTAGAGACAGAGCGCCTGCCTGCCCTGCTGCTGTGAGCCATGGGAGCCTGCACTCCTCAGACGCCCACGAGGTCAGCAGCAAGAAGTGGTACAGCTCTGACAAAGTGAGTTGGCAGAACAGGCACGTTTCCTGAGAAGGGCTTCCATCTTGATATTCTGGCACTTTCCCACACAAGACAATTAGGTGGAAATTTGATAAATTTCTTTTTACAGCCTTACTGATCTCCATAAGGCAGATGAACGTTGAAAGCCAAAAAGCTTCATACAACAGAGATAGTATCTATTACAAGAGCAAAATGTTGACCCTTTGGTGATCTGGCTGCTCTGACATCTTCAGCTGGTAAAATGTGCTGCAATGGATGGAGATAGGAGGCCCCTATCCTCCCCCAGAGCATCAGCATTCTCAGTGTTCTGTTGCTGCCAAAACATTTTCAGCAGTTTTGTAGTTCCAGGGAGGAACTATAAAACAGGCGAAGGAAGACTGAAATGCTGAAAAGCAAAAGTTTGGACGGACTTCAATCACTGGGGTGGAAGTTTTGATACAGAAACATCAATCTCCAGCCTGTGTATGGTTGTTTTGGGTTCATGCCTCTCAGGCACCTCGCTTTCCCCGTGCATGAAAAGGGAACATAGGTGCCTGCGTCTGGTCTTTACATTTCTATTCCATACATCAGCAGTCTGTACACCAGACTATGTACTTCATATCTCGGAGCAGGTGCAGAGCAATGTTTGCCTTCAGCAGGGCTTTGCTCCTGGGGCAGGCTTGCAGCGGCTATGCAGTGTTCCTGCATCTCTCCCCACTCTGCAGACAGACCAGAGCCATTCTCCTCACTCAAAACATTTTCTCAAAGCCACTGCAGAGCCTAAACTCAGACTCACAGTTCCCCCTATTCTGCTTGCTTTTGATGCCACGTGTGTCTTGTTTCCTCTTATAAAGCCCAGGTGTACTTCTCTGTGTGTCCTTGTGGCAAGCACAATGTGGACTGGTTCTGCTCTGTTAATGAACATGTGAAGTGCAAGCCCTCAGTTCCTCAAAACACAGTGCCTAGGAGGGGAGTTTCTAAGGTGTTTTCCAAGGTTTGGTTGCAAGTTCAAGAAAAATATCCCCAGAGTGCACTAACTCCCTCGCACACACCTCAAGCTGCGGGCAGGAGGATTTTACAGATCCTCCTTGCATACAAGATCTTGCCACAGAGAGGCAGCCTCTGCCAGTAAGACAGAAAGAGGAAAAAAAGGCAATGAATGAGAAAAAGGAGCTCTGTAGCAGTGAATGGAAGAATATGGTGAGTATGCTTGGGCTGTGAGCCTTGCCTGATCTGCTCCCAGAGTGCCCCTGCACCTGTGCTTTGCACTGTGAGTGGAGCCAGCACTTCATCCAGCTGTTCCACATGCAGTAAAAAGGTGAAGTTACCCAGATCTGGGAAGACAGGTGCAAAATGACAATGGTGTCTCTGAAGCAGCTGATTTTTGGGACAGGGAGAGCAGCACGTTACTCTGCCCTCACAGAATGGCTCAGGGGACTCCCGAGCCCACCTGCTGCAGCTGAGGGACCATCTCAGTGGAGACCGCTCCATTGCAGCACCGAGTGCATGAACAACAATTTACAGCAGGTAGGGATCTACTGAAAGCATGATAACCATATATGAATTTTGTATCTTACGTAAAAAGACCAAGTTGAAGATTTGCTGATTTTTATTTTTTTTTAACTGAATATATAGGCCTTTCCTCTTTTAATTTTTTTTTCTTTTTTACCTGGGAATTCTATGATATCAACATTCCTTAGGACAAAAGTTCTTAGCTTTCCACCTGCAAGTTGAGGATGTTTTTCTATAAAAGTCATAAGTGTATCAATGAGGCTTATTCATTGTTTCAAAGCTGCTAGTAACAATTAGCATGCTGATGTTCACTGATTAAGAGAAAAAAACACCTAAGGTAAATAAATCAACTTAAAAATTATCCCTTTCTGCAAACAACAGCTGCACAGGAAAAGGAAGACTGTTAGCCATCTTTCACTGATGTGCTAGGCTGATCCAGTAGATGCGTTTCAAGTACTCTGTGGCTACAAGTTAATATATCCTACACTCCACAGGAAAGAACCATGCAGGAAAACAAAAAAAAAAAAAAGCAGAACAATTGTGTGAACCAAACGCCCCATCTTGTTCTGAAAACATCTGGCCTCTGAACATTTCATTCATTCATTTGGTTTATTTGGTGAAAAATCTGCCCGAGCGTTAGCAACCTTTCTCAGTTAATAATAGAAAAAGCAAATGTTGGCGTAGGGATCTTTTACCTTTCATTCAGTAGGACGTGCACTCGGGAAAACAGGAACCACATGGGGGCTGAGAATGTATGAAGAATGACAAGATTCAGTAAGGGGGAGGACTGCTGGGATGCTCAGTGCTGTGATTATTGAGGGGATAAGGAATGGCAAGAGTCTTGGAAATACTGGCTTACCAAGAGCCTCATCTCAGCACAAAGTACAGGAGTTCTGGAGAGGTGAAAGAAATAAATGAAGGATGAAATGCAGGCTCAAGGAGTCTGGGAAGATTTTGGCGGAAAACTTTACGAAGGCCAGGTTTTCAGCAGTCAGGATATTTTAATTTCCGACAGCTTTTGACAAACTGCGCCATGGTGCTCTGTTTCAGTGTTAGAGAGTGTGCTGTGAAGGGTTAAGCAGCAAAGGAGCAACTGCTTCATTTTACGCAGATAACACAACAAAGCCTGGAAATGCAAATGCATTCAGAAAAAGCCTTTGAACAATTTTTTTTTTCCTTCTCTCAAAGTTGTTGCATTATAGAGGTTTAAGAAAACCCTCACTGTTTATTGTAGAGTGTTTATTACTGAGGACGTCAAGAATGGCTGACAAGTTTATATAAAAAATTCCGGATCTTACATTTTCCCAGTTGTTACTTTTCCTACTGCTTTATCTTTACAGAAGAAAGGGATTAAAGTGATGTCTTTTGTTGCACTTTTTCCTGCAGTGAATTAACCCTTGGCCAACAATGACAAGGATGACAGCGGAGCTATATGGAAGTTAACTTGACAGCCCATAAACATGAGCCTGTTGTTCCCTGGATTTCTTTTTAATAGGCATTAACAAGGCATTTGGGTTAAGTAAATGAACAGAACTAGCCCTGAAACTATTATTTAATTTCATAGCCCTTTTTCACAGAGATTAGCTGTCAGTTTGAAAGGCTTCATCTTGCTTTTTAATTCAAATTGTACTGATTCCATAGCAATTCCCTTTTGCTCCTAAAATGCCACAGACAAGGAAACAATATTCATTGTGAATTTGTATATTTCCTGTTACGTGTCTGATTTTACAATGAAAAATCTGAGGTGGGAATGGTATATATCAGCACCGCTCTACCAAGGGTACAGCCATACCTGTTCCCCGATCTTGAGTTAGTGGAAAGCTTTGTTCTGCAATGATACGCAACTACAGAGCCTATTTCCACTCCTCTCAAATTTTAGGCACAGTTTGCTCTGGGGCTGAACTTCAGTTGGTTACAAGCTCTCCAGGTTGGGGCACCAAGCTTATGTTGCTCTTCCAGTTGATCAAAATTGAAGTGACATTTCACTGCAAACCTAGATGCTGTCATTCTACTCATCCTCTTCAACTGTCTTCCTCTCCTAGAAGTAACAGAACAATTAACAATTGGGTAAGATTAGGAGCATACATAAACAGGAGAGCGTGCAGTAGCCATAGCATTGAAGAATCAAGATCAGTGGTTATAATATTTGTTTCTGACTGAGAGCAGTGTGTGGGAAATGAAAATAATGCTTTCATACATGCTTGGGCTGAGCAAGTCTCCCATTTATGGTTAATGACAGAGCTGTCCCAAATGGGGACAGCTAGCAGCTCTCTGTAGGGGCTCCCATCGGGTCCATGTCTGGTACTGGTTGTACCATATATACCCCTCTTTGCACAGAGGTGCCAGAACATTTTAGTGGTCCTGAGCAGCTTGATGGAGGTGTACGCTGACTGCATCCTCCTGTGACCAGGAAACAATCAAGACTGGGATTCTGGGGAGAAGTCTGTTGGAGCTGCCACCTGCTGTAGGACCGTACCAGTGGTCACTCCTGGCTCTTGCGTGCTGCAAGAACATCACTGAACTGGGGCCAAAGAAAAGTGATTGGGGGGTGCTGATGTGAGAGTACGTGTTAGAAGGATATGTTGTGTAGTGGTAACCTGTGCACTGGGACATAATTCTCGAAGTATTGAGTGGATGGTGTTAGATCATTGATGGAAAACTCTTTATCCAAGGATTCATGATTCAATCAGCCATGCTTTCATACTTTTCACCTGCTTTCAGGAAAATATTTGTGCGTATAGATGTTTGGGAAGTGCCTTTTATTTCTATGAATATGTATTGTTGATGCACAAGTGAGTGCACTGACATATAAACAAATGTATTCCCAGACACACAAGCGTGTTCTCGCTGCAAGTGATCACCCTGCCACTTTATACGTGCACGTTTACTTGCTGTGAATGTGACTGGAGATACCTAATGCAAAACTCTCAGGACAGCCAATATATGTGGTTAATGTGTCTCAGGAAGGAAGGAAGCAAGCTATTTTTAAAACAGGGATTTATAAATATAGTCAAATGTAAGACATGCTCTGAAGTGAACAAAAAGGAATTGAAGATGCTCTGTAGCTTTCCTGGAGCACACAGCTTATTCACCATCACTGTTATTGGCCCTTACTCAAGCACAGCAGAGCCTAACATCCTGTTAACATGAGTATCTTCTGCTCTTTTAGTTAATAGCATCAGCCCATCAAAAGAATCTGTAGCAATATACGTAGTTCAGGGCTTAGCACTACTGCGTGGCTCTGTTACTTTTTCATGAGAAGTGAAAGGGTTGGAAGTTCTTCTAGCTGTGTTTGCTTCTCCCCTGCTTACATGCTGAAAGATTTTTGTGATGTTTAGTGATTCTCCTGAGAAGGGGAACCAAATTTCTTTCCTGTGTGTCTGCCTCATGCTTTCCTGCAAAGACATGGTGTATGTCTGGTAGAATGATCAAACTTGAATGCAGTTCTTCACAGGTAGGGCCAAGACAGCATCTCCCCATTTTCTCTCCTCTTTTCAAAAATTCAAAAAGACTCCAATGGGTTAAATTCTCCTAACAAAATCCTAAGGTGGGCACCTGTGCTCTGCAGTGCATTTAACCCTCTTGAGTTTCAGACAGCATCTCCTCTGGAGGATCCTGCTGTGCGCCTCCTGTAAGGATGGACTTGCAAAGTGAGATGTGCGAGCAGTATGCTTGGATGGGGGCATTGTGTGCAATGCAGGACACCAAGAACAGAGCCAAGCTCTGTTTCTGGAAAAGTCTGTTTCTGTGCTTAAGAGTGGGAATGTAAATATTGTGTTAAGATCTTGTATTTATTATCTGCGATCTCAGGAAAGGGGAGAAGATGAAGAGGAGGAGGAGAGGTTGACATGAAGAAAACAGTGATGCCTACTACTCCAAAGTTTCTATTTCAAAGATATTCAAAAATACTTCATGTGTTATTTGCAAAGTTGTATACTAATTAAAGCATGCATTGAAATATTTATTAAGATACCACATTTCTCTCTTGGCATCCTCTCTCAAGCTGAGTAGGATTATATCAGCTACTTTGGGGGTTTGCGTGCAACAGACAGCCCAGAGGCTTAATTTTGTACAGCGCTTTGGAAAAGCTATGACTGCAAGCTGTTCAGAAGAGTGTAAGGTTGAAATGTAACAGGATATTGCTGTTTTAATGTTCCTGTCACATAGGTATGTAAGGCATGGGAGGTAATCGGTAGCTAATTATTAAAAATCAATTTGCTCCAGTGTTCTACAGTGCAGACACCCACTATCATAAGAATTATTTGAAATATATATAGTGAATCTCCCAATACATAGATTACCTTTTCTATTTTTTTTTTCTGGAGCTCCAGCTCCTGGAAATAAAGTTTTTCCTTTCCATGTAATATGATTTAGTTCCAGATCTTGAGCCTGTGGGCAAAAAAAGGACTTGGAAAGGTGACATGGAAGCACTAGAAAATTTCTGGACTGATTTAAAAAAAAAAAAAAAAAGGCACAGATAATGAAGACTTGATTTCATTCTCAAAAAACAGTTATAGCCATGAGTTTTTATGGAGTAACTGAAGAACAGCATTTTTTATATCTGTTTTCAGTTGCTAAAAAGACTATAACGTTTTGGTCAGCTTGAGGATGTCATTTTCCATCGTGGAAGTCTGCCTTCTTGAAACGATTCTGAGAGGCTGGAAGAAGAGAGGAAATGCTTGCCCTTCTTAAAGGAAAGAGGTGTCCCCCCAGAAAACTTACTGCCTTCATGCTTTGTAGCCACCCACCACCCCCCAAGATTAAATGTCATTATTCAGATTGCAAATTTATACATCCAAAAGATTAGAAATACTGGGATTATAACATATTTTGGCAGGAGTCCTCAGCGAACTGCGATGTGACCCTGCTGGTAGGATTGTGTGCTCTTTCTCTTCAGATGCCACTTCTTGCTTAGCAAGCCTCTTTCTCATGACTTAAATACTTTTTGATCCAGAAATAAGTTCTGGAAAAGAGGATGTGAGTCTTCACCATTTTGTTCTGTAGTGTTCTGGATGTCCCTTTATGTTATCATTACAAATATCTGATAGCATTAGTCCTTTGTGTTTCTCCTACAAGCTCACACAATGTTGCAGAGGAACCATTTGTTTCAAAGCATAAGTATCTATTTAGCATCAATAATGCCATTTGCTATTTTAAGAGCTTGGATTGTACCATGGTCAGCGCAATTTCTTTCAAAGTTATCTTAGATTCACTTTGGTGACAGCCTATGAAGAGATGAGGCATTAGAGGCATTTCTACATCCCTACATCCTCAAGGCTCCTTGTGCTCTGGTGTTATCAACTGTCTTCCTTAGCAAGAAGCAGGAGTTACAGCCTGTGGCAACACCTTCTTCCCCTTCTCCTGCCCTTCCAACACACCACCAATCTGGTAGCTGGGTGAAGATGACTGTACATGTTGGTGTCTACAAATAGTTCATCTTTTGGCTGACCACCACCTGCCTGAATGATTCATTTCTTATAAAAAAAAAAAAAAAAAAAGTGTCCACTTAACTGCTATGCAAAGGAACATAATGGAAAAGGAAAAAGAGAGAGCAACTTGTCTGGCCCAGGATCCAAGGAAAGCATCACGACTTGCCTAGTACAGAAGGGGTTTAGTGGTTACGTTTTTTGTTTTTTTTTTAAAAGGCTGTCTCAGACTGATCACCAGTCTGAATAGCAAACTCAAAATGCAGGAACAGCAGGAAACTCCTTCGGAGCCATTTCCAACTCAAATGTAGCAAGCCCACCTCCTCCAGATTGTGCAGGCTGTATTATTGTATGGGCACGCTGCTTATATCTGTACTTTTTGAAGGAAGACTTCTTACTTAGCTTAGTTAAATAGCAAACAAATGCCAAATAAAAAATCATTGCAAAGCATACCATAATAAAACTCCTCTCCAAACGCCTTGTGATTAGGACAAGAAACGTCAGCAAAACAAACTGAGGTTAAACTTCGTTCCATACTTTCTACCATACGGCGAGGCACTGCAGCACAAATGTGTGAAGCTCTGAAAACTCCCGAGTTAACTGTGCTAACAATTGACACTATTGAAAATAAATAGATAACGTTTTTTTTCTTAAACTCCTGTAAGACCTCATTTTAAGATTTTAAGTCTCAGCAGAAAAAACAGTGTGAGTGTGTGTCTTGCCATCTTGAGGGGACGAATGAGTTTAGACAACTCATCAGCAAACAAGCAGAAGATGGGGAGATACTGAGCAGGCCAGCTCCATGCCAAGAGTGAGCAGAGAGCTGCTGTGCCACCAGCTTCACTTGAATATTCAGGGAAGTTATTTAAATGGTGACACCTTGTCCTGGCACATGTCCCCACCGTCTCCCCTAGAACAAACCCTGGCACACAGCACACATCGTGTCACTTGCCTTTTTTCCTTCAACGGAAGAGTGAAAAGATTCTGCACATTGGTGAGACATCTGCATTTAAAGCCACAATAGCAGGGAACATTGATGGCTGTGTGCTTAAAAGACTAAAACTCAGGCTATATTTTCACTGAGTGCTTTGTGTCCTTCCCTTTCTAGACCAGGGAGCAAAGAACATGATTTCCAAATAAATTCTTTGGCATGCTGCGGTTTGCCTTGCAGACTGCAGCTCTGGTCATTGTGATGGGCAGCGCAGCGGGGACTGCGCATCACCTGGCTAATAAACAGCCGGTTGGTGAAGCCTTCCTCCTTCAGCTACAGGAGGCGTTGTGATCTCAGGCTCTCATCCTGCTGGGGAACTTCAACCACCCAGACATCTGCTGGAAAAGTAGCATGGTAGGCAATTTAGGAGGCTCCTGGAATGCATTGAGGGTAACTTATTGAGTCAGGTAATAGACAGCCCCACCAGGGGGATGCAATACTGGACTTATTGCTCACCAGTGCAAGTGAACTGATCGGTGACATCAGGATTGGAGACGGCCTGGGCTGCAACGATCATGCAACGGTAGAGTTCACACTCCTGAGGGATATGGGACAGGCAAAGAGCGAAATCAGGGCACTAACTGCATTCTTTAGCAGGATCTGCTGTGGAAGAACATGGGGAAATGGTTTCAAAGTAAAAGAGGGGAGATTTAGATTGGATATAAGGAAAAAGTTTTTTACAATAAGGGTAGTGAAGCACAAGAACAGGTTGCCCAGAGAGGTGGTAGATGTCCAATCCCTGGAGACATTCAAGGTCAGGCTGGACCACACTCTGAGCAACCTGATCTAGCTGTAGGTGTCCCTGTTCATTGCAGGGGAATTTGACTAAATGACCTTTAATGGTCCCCTCCAATTCAAATGATTCTATGATTCTGTGATTCTGTGACTCCACGTACAAGGTTTAACTTGCAAATCGCGGATGAAATCAGAAAAGGTGATCATAAAAGATTTTTCTAGACTAAAAGATTGTGTCTCTGGCTTGACAGAGAAGCAGGGCTGTCTCTAGTAGATGGTAATTATTCTCTTGTGGAGTACAGATTTTGTGAAACGTCAAAAAGCACTATCATAAATCAGAGAAGGCTGAACCCTAAAACCTTGCATCAGAGACAGACACTCAGGCTTCCACTGGAAACTCATCCCTCTGGCTCTTTACCCAGACCAAATCCAGGCTGAGGAAGTGCCTACACTAATCTGTTTAGGAGGGAGGATCACAGCAAACAGCTCATGACAGCAGCTGATCTTAAAAAAAAATGCCTCCCTGGAGATGGCAGAAACTTGATGTAGGTGCCTGAACTTGCAAAGCATTTGTCATTTTGATCTGGCAGGCAAGGACAAGAGTTCATAATAACCTCGGGATCCCAAAGCCTTGTTCTCTACTTGTGTTTCAACCTGAAATCCAGACGGTGAATCACTTTGTTCAAGAAGAATTTGAGTAAATCTTTTGTAGTGTTTATTTTCAAATAGCTGATGTGGGGGAAGCAGGATCTTCTCATCAATAGAAATAGGAAGCAACTACTTTAAAGGTATAGAAATAATTGTTTTCTTCTGCTTAGTAATGGAAAGAAATTGTTTGCAAGACTGTGTACTGTCAAATCCTCATCAAATGTAGAGAGAGACAGGTTGCAGAGTGTGGCTCCAGGACTGGACAGTGATACAGCATTATCCCTTCTCCCCCTCTACTACAGCTTTAAAAGCTATGTACAGACTGCACCTCAAGACAGCTGAAGACTGAGGGTCTCACAGAGCTGGAGATAAGCACCAAATTTCATAATTGCAAATTCCTTCCATCTCCCGCCTGACTCAGAGACTCCTCCGGACTGAAGGCCTAGTGATCCTTTACCTTTTGATATCTTTCTGACCTTGTAAGGGGATCACAAATAGGGCATAAATGTAATTTATACATACTATAACCTCATGCTTTATTGTGCCTGATGGAGGCTTGCTAAATGTGAGACTCAGGCTCAGAGAGTTCACATTAATTCAAACATTTGATGTTTCTTCATAGTGTAAAATGGCAGTTATGCAGCTGAAAATCCCAATGATACCACTGCAGCTTCACAAGATGAGACAAATAAAGCATCCAGTGTTCGGAAAATACCACAGAGGCCCATTTTGGTGAATCTGCTGATCTCCCCAGCATCTGTCAAGAAGAGTCTTCTCAGAGAGAAAGCATCTGTGTGTGAGACTTTCCATGCATCTGGTGGCTGGGAAGTGACTCACTCACTGGGGCACTGGTGTGGAGTCAAACCAGCACATTTTGGCTAAAATCAGCTTGGGTGGCAGCAAGACAAGAGGCAAGAGAAAGAAATGACTCCCTTGTTATGGCCCTGCTGCATGACTCTCCACTCAGGCTGGGGACAATGCTGTGGGAGATGGTGGCTGCTTTACTTTGCCTCCCCGCAGAAAGCCTGGGCTTTCAGACATCTCATTTTTCTCAGTCAAAGAGTAGCTGGATGCACCCATCCAGCTTGAGTGCCATGGGGCTGCATAAACATCTCTGTCTGCACAATCAATGGATCACAGGGGAAGTCCACCACAGGTGAAGGTGGATGGCCCACATTCCACATTTACCAGCTGCTGCCCACAGGGCCACCATGCTTGATGCCAATCCAGTATCTCCTTAGAGCCAGAGTCCAGTCTGCCTTACCTAAGTAAGGAGGAAGATGTCCATGAGGACAGATGACCCAAGCTATCAGCCATACCAGGGAGCCTTCTGGGTTTTGATACTGCTCCCCTTGCAGCATGTATTTCACCCTCCTTAGTCCTCTGCATCAAAAATGTTGATCACAATTAAAAGCATTTCTTAAGGGTGTGCAGGCTAACTATGATATTTAACAATATATAGCAGCAGTGCGTGGATAACTAGTATTTATTTTCTTAATCTTACATTAATCCACGAATGCGTGTTTACATTTAGGATTTCTAAGTATCATGCTTCTCATGTGTGCCTGATTTTTAATGATCTCCTGAATAATTCATTTTAAAAGCCTCTTTATTTTCTTCTCTCTAGTTTAATTAACCTCTTGGTGCTGTTGAGATTTTGCCGTAAAAGCATAATGCATTTTGCATTAGCGTGTAACTCGTGCTAGAAAAATCTGTGTCCAGCCACTAAAGAGTTAATAGCAGGCTCTGACTTAATGCCATTTTATTACAGATGATGAATAATAACAGAAGGTTTTCTTTATATGCTTAAATGCTACCTTAGGATACCCAGGGTAGATTACTCATCCTGCCCATGGAGACTGTCCAGAGCCTGGTGCACTGCTTGCCCCTTGAGCTGAGATTAGGGCAGTATCCAGAATCAGTTTTCTATGGAGTTCACTCCACTGTTCCCTGAAGACGGGTCCCAAACGTACACTGGTCTTCTGCCAGGTGACAAATGCTGTGGGCTGACACTGGAAACCCTGTGGAAAGAACAGGGGTAGCTCTCTGAAGTGGTGAGCAGATGAAGCTGGCTCTGTGCTCCTGCATGGGATGCATCTGCTTTGTGGAGAACACAAACCTGGCAATGCAATTGCAATATCAGAAGGTTCTTGACTGAAATCTGCTTTTGGCTTCCCAGCTGGAGCCTTTTTGGGTTCCTACTAATGTACCCCACTGAGCATTCCTATCCAAAGTCACACATTTCATCAGCACAAATGAACATTTCTCCTTTGTGCTTCAAGTTGGCTGTGATTATCAACAGCCACATAGCTAAAGCTCCTTGACACTAGGAGCTACAATGCTTTCTGCAATGAGAAATATTTTGTGCTTTGAGAGTGGAAAATACTGAAGCATAGTACTGGACGAGTCTATATGGATGCCTGTGTTCAAGTTATAGTCTGATATCCAATATCTCTTCTGTCCTGGGGTCCATGTCTGCTATAAGACAATCCATGTGCTACCTTCTGTGCTTTGGTCACTCTCTGGGTGGGTTTCTGTGTCTCCTACTCAGTGTGGAGTCATATCTGAGTGATCAGACAGGTGTGCCCAGGTCCCCTTAGTGAAACATTTTGCAGTCAGCTGGCCAAGTGTCGCTTGGGTCCTGTAGTGAAGAAGCACATCAGGCTGCTGTACACACAAAACTGTGGAGATGTGCAAGAGATTGCAACAGCAAGGAGCCAGGTTTTTCCTGGGCTCATGAATGATAACTCGTCATTTGATAAATGCTCATCTCTGAAGTTGGAGAACAACTCCTAAAGTAGACAAATAATTAAACCCCAGTTGTTTTGAACTGGCCTAACGAAGGTATAGACTTTTGCTGGCTAAAGCGGCACAGGTTTTATATCTCCCATGCACTGTCTCAGGAAACAGATCCTCTCCTGCTGTTTTCCCCTATAACTATTGTCTGGGTTCAGATTGTCAAAATATGCCGTGGCAGTTACTCGCTGTTCACGATCCCACCCTTTCTTAAGACCCTCTTATGTAACTGCAGGGTTATGCAATGGAGCAGCGGCAGGTTGCCACATGTCAGGCGGGTGCGAGGAAGCCGGCCCTACCTTAGATAAGCGACGGGGGTTAGCGTGGTGACATGGGCTGGGGACGGGGACAGGGCTGGGGTGAGCAGGGCCCCGCGGGAGGCGGCCAGCAGGCACAGCTTCCTATGCACAAGCCGCACGGGTGCTCGGCTTCCTGAGCATCTGTAGCTCACGGGATCGGTGGGCCTCGCGGCCCTCCTGGCAAAGGCCTCTGGCTTCCTTTCTGCAGAGCCAAAAATATAATCAACCAACTACATTTTGCAATGGGTTGGGTTGCAGGGGGCTAAACTGAAACCGCTCGGGCTTCGGGGGCTCTTGTCCCTCTCATGTACACAAGTGTATGCACATCACTGCACAGCAGCATTTTGCTTAGCAGCAGTATCTGATCTTGAGAAGACATAGTCTTGTTCCTGCATCATTGTTCATGGAATCTTTGTTTGAAATCTTATGCAATTTAGCGTAATTTTTAGATGTTTATTCTCTCTTCTGTGCAAAACTGCTCAAACTTTATTCAGCAGCAACTACTGGCCCTGACGGAGAAGCAATGCCTGTCCATTGCTTTGCTCTCCACAGTTTCTGCAGGCATTCAGGCACCTCACATCCCTGTTTTCTCTGAGTATGGATGAAGCCCCAACATCTTCAGAGTCTTTTCAGGCCTCAAAGTCCTGTGTGTGACCATGGCTCAGAAAGGGACAAGATGGTACCTGAGGCCTGAGGGGTGTTTTCAGACATTGGCATTTGTGTAACTGTATAACATCAGGGTTTAGTTTACTAGGCTACCTAAATGTATAAAAAAGCATTTTATTCTGATGCATTTTAACACATAGCTAAATGCTTCCAGCTCCCAAAGACCCTGAGGTCTGGCAGCAGGTCTCTGAGAAAAGAAGCCAGCAGTTTGGGGAAAAAAAAAAAAAAAAAGAATTCTAATGTAGTTATTAACTACTGTACTGAAACAGTTAAAAGTTGAACTATGAGTAGGAAAAGAAATATAAAAAGAGACTCTTTTTTCTGATGTAGTTGAGAAAAGATTATGCAGCCATAATTCAGGCTGTTTGTGTTATTGTCTTGTAATAACATGCTATTTTTTCCACAACATATCCTAGCATTAGAAACATACACCAAAAGTACTGCGTACATTCCAGTCAAATCAGACTGTTTGATCTCGTTTGCTTCCAAGCTTCATTCTCTGTCAAAAAAGTTAGATTTCTATGTCCTAGCAGCTTATTACTATCGTTTAGAAATATTTTCACTAGATGAAAACATATAGAAAATGCAGATAGCTTGTGGGCTCACTATGGAGGAAATCCCTTCACCATACAATCTGCCTTTTCAGCCGTAGTTGCTGTGTGTTGAAACTTTTACATGCTAAATATTCAGCATATAGTTTAAGTCTCTTCATGTTATAAGCAATACATCTTTGAAGTCATGGATTTAAAATGTTCCTTCGTTTGGGAGATCCACCAAGAGGTGTGCATGCCCAGTAGCACTCTTTTGGGAACACTCTGAACTGATGGTCACTGAGTTCCCGAAGAGCAAGTTTTCATAACAATGTTGTGCTTTCCAGATAACTCTGCATGCAACGTGAACAGGCTTTCTGAGTTTTCTATCTGAGGATAAGCTTTCCAAAATCACTAACTAGACTGTGCATCTCTTTATGGGATAATGTGGTGATGTTACCAGAAATCCCATCTGAAGAGCATAGCATAATCCACCCCTATAAATTATGTTCGTCAGTCTTCTGGAAAGCTGAATTGCGTAAGGCAAAACACCATCTCTCTTTGCCTGTCAAACCAGGGTAATAATGCTTACCTACATCACAAGGGTACATTTAGGATTAATTACCCCTCTTCATGCCAAGGATGAATTTATCCCATGGCATTTGGTACTGCCACCCATTAGTGGTAATTTGTATAACTAATTATCATAATGCCTGCTGACAATGTTTTCACACATGCAAACGCAACATTTACATTTTTCTAGTAGGCTTTCTGGCACAAGTAGAAGTTTGGGGCAGTTCTTTCCCAGCTAGATTTTGCTCACGTTTTCTCTTAAAGAAGTTTATCTTTAAAATAATCATAGAATCATAGAATGGTTCAGGTTGGAAGGGACCTTAGAGATCATCTTGTTCCAACCCCCCTGCCATGGGCAAGGACACCTCCCACTAGACCAGGTTGCTCAAAGCCCCATCCAGCCTGGCTTTGAATACTTCCAGGGAGGGGGCATCAACGACTTCTCTGGGCAACCTGTTCCAGTGTCTCACCACCCTCACAGTGAAGAATTTCCTCCTTATATCTAGTCTAAATCTACCCTCTTCCAGTTTATAACCATTACCCCTTGTTCTGTCATTATCTATCCTTGTAAAAAGCCCCTCCCCAGCTTTCCTGTAGGCCCCCTTCAGGTACTGGAAGGCTGCTAGCAGGTCCCCCCGCAGCCTTCTCTTCTCCAGGCTGAAGAGTCCTAACTTTAGAGTCCTAACTCCTAATCTTGACTAATGAGTCCCCAAGCAGTCTGGGTTGCGTGTCTGCAAGGCGCAAGTATTTCCTGCTGACATTTTAGGATATGCTTCCAAGCACCTTTAAGAAAAGGAAGTAGAGTAGGACCCAGGGAGATCCTGCCCCAAGACTGGACTGCAAATGATTCTTCCAGTTGTTGGTATTAGCTTATGATGTGCAGCTCAGAGAGCAACATGCGTGGCTAGGTCACGTTAAGTTTGAGGGAACATCCACTTTCCCAAATCAATTGGAAAACAAGCCTCCATTTCCAGAAGTCATTTGCAAACTTGCTGAAACTGATTAAAGCATCCACATCCCATAGCTTCATCAGTATAAATGCCAGATTTGTAGGCTTGAGTGATTCATCCAGTCACAGGGTAAGCATCCAAGGCAGGTGAAACAGTCTCTCTCTATTAGCTGCGGAAATAATTGGGGGGAGACTTGAATGGGATGCTCAACATTCAGACAACTGAAATGACCTGCAATTAATCCCACTTTAAGATGCTTTTGAAGATGGGAATTAGTCTGTAAAGTTGCTGCAGCCCAGAACTTCAAAGGTCAGCAAGCACCTAATTTAGGCTCTTTCCCCAGTTTTGAATAAGTTCCCCCTATTCTCTTTGCATCACATGATACTCTGGTGCTTGGCGAAAAATGCATGCTCAGTTGTATATTTGAACTGGTGAATACAATGCACTGTATGTAGCGCCGTATATAGCGCAGCACACTATACTGTTCGCATTCATTAAATCCTCTTCCACTGGAAAATTGGCTCTCCAGCTTGGGATATGCATGACACATAGGAAGGATGTCTGTAATCATCTGCACAAATGCCCATATCCTTCTGCTCTTCCTGCTCTTTCCTTACTGTCTGTCATGCCCAACCAAACTGAATCTTAAACTGGGAAATGACAAGCTGTGAAGTATTTTCGATCAGTTAGAATTACGTTTGGGTCTCAAGTATCATAAAAGCCAGAAAAACTGCGTTTACTAAAACCTTTTTCTCTGAAAATGTATTAATAATGTATGATCATACTTTGTAGATAATGCAATAATTGCTTGCTTGATTATGTAGCCAAAATAATCATTTTCAGAGGTGCTTGATTTTTGCATGGTGACTACATTTTGTATAATTTTCAGGGCAACAGATGCTCATCTATTTGTTCTGGTTCAAAAAACACCTCTAAATTGAATGTGAATTACTGTAAACCTTCCGCAGGTATGTAATTTTACTTTAAAAACACTTGCTGTCTAAATGGTCTTATACTCAGGAGGGGGAAATCCCCCCCCACAGTCTATAGTCAGAGAACTCAGCACACTGCAATTAGTGTCACACCATGCCAAAAAGGACAAATTACACTTGTAGAGAGCACACATTAGTGCACACACACAAGAACACACGTAATGCCTTTCCAACCTTCTTTTCAAATGTTGATTCTGATTCTCTGCTCCAGTGCGATGATGTTTCATGCACGTTTTTAAAGTATGTGTCTATTTCACTTAGGTAAATAAATAGAAGTTGTGATCTTGGCTAGGCTGAAATTTGAAAACTAATGGACTACACAAAAGCTGACCTCCAAAATGGGAACAATCTAAATATGTATCTAGGGATAAACAAGTACTAAAAATAATAATTATAATTTAAAAAAAAAAAGATGTCAAAAAAAGAGAGAAAAAAGTTTGTTTTCTTTGATTTTTCTCCTGTAGAACAGAGAAAAATTCAGCAGTAGAAAGCAGAACAAAGCTACAACTGATTGGTTTATCTGCTTCACTTGTTGGGTTGTTTGAGAGATTCCCTGCCTGAGGTTTTCAAAAGTCACTACCTTTGAGCTGACTGTTTCCATGTTTCAATACCAAAAAGAGCAAGGCTTGGTGAAGACAGCCTTGTCCAGACCATCTTTCATTTTCAGTGTTCCCTTGCATTTTTGCTGCTTGAACTATAGAAGGAAGATCTTCCCTCCTGAGTTGGTGCCTCGCAGCTGTTCCAATGCTGGGACATCACCTGGCAAGGCTGAGCCTCCCTCAGGATGACAGGAGAGGAGGCAATTTGGAAACCTGACTGCACCAGAGTCCATTGATTTCTTTATTGAATTATGACAACTCCTGTCTGATTTTGACTTCTTCACACAACCAGTAAAGTGCTTTATCTTTTGCATAGCTATCATTAAGTTACTTTTCCCTTTTCCTATCCTGGTGTATCTTCACCATGGACAAACGTGAGGCTGGAAGCAATTTGGAAACAGTGCGGTGACCAGATGTAGTGGGCAACTTAATGTGCCCCCTTCTCCTCCACTCCACTTAGGCTGAGGATTATGTTTAGATCCTCATTCAGGGCGTTGCAATTAGATGAAGTAATGTCTGAGACTAAAAGAGGGAGAATGATCTTGTTCTGAATTTTTATTTTTTTTGTAAATATCTCATAGAAATGAAAATAAGGCAATGTAGCACTGCGGAGGAAAATGCAAGAAAGAAGTGGTTGATTAGGTTAGTGAGAGGCTACTCAGAATCTCTTAATAAACAGGAACTTGGGCTGGAAAAGGAGAAGGAAACACCCCAAAAGGTATAGTTGGTCATGGCATGCATGGTGAAGATAAGAGCATCAGAAAGAGAATCGGTTCATGGCTGGTGGAAAAGGTTGGTTCTCAAAAATGACATGTAGGGTGGGAAGCAAAGAGGATTTGCTCCTGAGTTGGGCTGCTCCTGCTTTTGGGCGTAAGCTCCTGCCTCCTCGCCATCCTGCCTGTGCCTGGGGCAGGTGGTAGGCTGTGTCGCGTTCAAACATTGCCTCGCAAACTGAAACTTTCTCTAAACAAAATGTATAGGAACTATTTCTGTTTCAACAAGCCCCTTAATGGAATGGCACAGGCATCACTGTTAGACCTGGCTTTATTTAATATATTTCATTATTCATGATCTAGAATTTTACAAAGGAGTCAATTAATTACTGTTGCAGTAAAAAAAAAAAACAACCGAAAGGTATGTTAATATGCTGCTGCCAGTAGTTAAAGTAAGCCAAGCGTTTCTTTGCCAGGAAGACATTTTTTTCCTTCCAGCCAAAACTGCCATTGCAGTTACCCAAAATTGCTCTGTGAATTGGAGCGATCTCATTGCACACCTCCAAACACTGCCAGTCACACAGAGTCTTCCCTTGCAGCCCACCGCTGCTTCCACCCCCCTCAGCCTGCCCACCGGTGAGCAGCGAGGCATGGGGAAGGGGAGCAGATGCACAAGGACTAGAAGTGTGTGCTGGGAAGCCTGGTAGGGATGTAACGAAGAGCATGCGTCGGCAGGAACTATTCTGGTACCTGCGAGCATACTCAGAGGCAAATGGATTGTCTAGCAAGGCTCACTGTCACATCTGTGGCCATTTGGGAAAAAGGTTCACTCAACAGAATGCTCAAAAATAATCACATCTTTTTTCATGACAAGAGGCCTCCGGACACCACGGTGAAAAATGCTGCAGAAACGCTAAGCAGGAAAATAATGGGAATTCTGAAGTATTCCTTTTTCTGTAGTCTCCACAGTAAGTCTGTTATGCATAGTCATGTCATAATATGCATAAGTCATAATTCGTTGTCTTATAGTTGGCTGTCATAGCAGCCCTGTACAGCCCACTTTCTATGCTCAGAGTAAAATGCTAAAACATACTGCAAAAGAATTATATTGAGGGTGTCTGCTTCAAAGCGATAGACTTTCTGGAGCTGTACATGTTCAGGAATGGTCTTTTTAAGTTCAGCATATACTTTGTCAGGAGAGGGGATTTTGACATTATTAGACAAAATGAACCATATTCATATGTTGTTTATAAAATACGTTTGGTTATTTCTCACTGCAGCAGATGGTACCCAAAACAAGAAATGACCTGGAACCTCATTACCAACTGCATAAAATCTGCACAAAACTGCTCAGGGAAGTAGGGAAATATTTGACTAGTTTTGTTTTGAGGGAGGCTTTCCTCACTTTTGGTCTCTTAGAAGAGAAAGTTCACTGAAGACATCCACCATGAAGAATCACAGTATCACAGGGCAGGATGGAAAGCTAGAATTACCCAGCCTCATGCCACAGGGTGCTAACCATCAGTTGCTGTCTGGGTCAAGGAGCTACGTCCCCTCCACAGGGCAGCTCTTCCCGAGGCGTGTGTGATGGGTGACTTGTTTCCAGCCTCCTCTGAAGCAACTGATGGGGCTGCTGCCCAAGTCTGCAGCACTGAAAGCCAGCATTCATCCTTCCAGGGTAACAGCTGGAGTTTCAGACATTGCTAGATAAGTGTCATGGTGTTGAACGATGCCACCATCCTGTCTTGCTAGGCAGGAGGGCTCTCGAGGGATGCAGATAAGGGTAATTATCCCAAGATCCAGCACTCAAGAGGGTGCCCATCTCTTACACTTCCCCATTTTTGGCACTGTGCACTGCAGAGGGCTGAGGTTGGCAGCCAAATAAGCAATCTCTGTAAGTTTCTGTCACTGACAAGAGTTAGTAGGGACAAAGATGAGCACAAAGCACCAGTCGGGGGGGGGGTGCCAAGACCAGCACTAGGAGCAGCAGGATGTGGCCTGCAAAGGAGCCTTTATCCTCAGAGCGGCTTTTGAGTCTGGAACTCCTAGTAACCTTCTGCAGCTGTGTCTGGCTGTATAAATGTCAAATCCAGCCTTGTGACTGCCCTGAAGAACGGATGCAGCAGAGCCCAGGGCACAAGAGCCCTGATTTTCTTCCAGACGCTGGGAAAGCCTTTTTGCTTCCCTGCAAGCTCGCTTCCCATCCTGTGACTGCTGTAACCTGTCAATACAGATGATAAGCGTTGAGGCTGATAGACTTTCTGAAGCTGTACTGATGCTCAGGAATGGTGTTTTTAAGTTCAGCATATACTTTGTCAGAAGAGATGATTTTGATGTTATTAGACAAAATGAACGATATTCGTATGGTGTTTATAGAATACATTTGGTTATTTCCCACTGCAGCAGATGGTACCCAAAACAAGAAATGACCTGCTTCTCCCCACATGTTGGGTCTTTGCTGGGTGTCCAACTCAACAGACCCCACTCTCAGTGCTACCCTCACAACTCTGCCATAATATAAGGATTAAAGACCTCCACGTAGGGCTCCTTCTCTCCTGCAAGGCATTGCTGTGTGGCTTCCCCTTCTGCATGTGTTCACAAAAAGTTGCCTCCCCGTTCCCAAAGTGGGTGGAAATGACCTCCAGCAGTATTGGTTTTACAGGACACCCAACCACACCAGCACTGGATGCTTATCTGGCCTACCAGCTGCCACCCCCCAAGGAGGAGCCCCACTGCTTGCTTGTGGGTCAGCCCAGCCCAGCGATTTAGTCTGGGTGCTGACAAGCTTGGCTTTCCTCCTCTTCTTCGCACTTCTTCACACCTTGTATGATTTTGCATTTTCATTTTCATTTGAGTCTGGACAAATGTGCCAGTGTGTAATTCAAGCTTCATCTGCCACTAGAAAAAGTTACTCTTTTTAGTACAAAATAAGCATCTATCTGATGGTCCAGCTGTTAGTAGTTGCAGCTGGAGAAAGGTCCATCCTGGAGAATAATAACACTTCAGTGCAGCAAAGCTGTTTTTAGACTGTTTTCTAAGACTTCCACCGAACCCCAGAGGCTATTCTCTGTCACAGAGGAGAAACAAAACAGTTCTTGTTCAAGTTCCTTGTGTGAAGGAGCAGAGACATTTCCTTCTCCAGACGATATGCTGTAGATCAGCTTTAGCCGTATTTGCAGGTATCACTGTGGTTAGGCTTGTGCGGAACCGCAGACTACAACTCGGGTGCCAAACAACCTAGACAGCGTGTCATATGACCGTAACGATCACACCATGCCGCACGAGCGGGGTCCACAGTGTGCTGTGACATCCCCTTTGCTGAAGAGCATGGTTTCTGAAATTCTTTCTTTCCAAGTGGTTAACATATTTCCCTCATCATTTGTGATCTCTTTGATAATGGCCCTGCACTGTGCAATGCAAAATACTTTGAACTTCCCTCAGGACCCTCGTTTGTCTCTCCCATCCCTGAACTAAGAGCAGTGTGTGAGAAAACAGGTGTGTGTGTTATATTTAGTCCTAAATCATTTTCTGCAGTGAAAAATGGGACAAAACACTGTTCTCCTGCAGCCTTCCCCCTCCCTTCTCTCCTTCACTTCAGGAACTGATGCTTTAAAAGCTCTTTGCTTTGAGTTAATGATAAGAGCAGGTCCAAACCACTGTCACACGGCCATCCACAGATGCCTTGCTCAGGGCAAAGCTGCTTTGATCCCGAGGAGGCAGATCCATCTATCACTTGTGATTAGAAAAGTGCCTGGGTGGAGAGCAGCAAACATGACGATCACACGGCCGGGAACCCTACGCAATCACAACAGTTGACAGAGACGATTAAAGGGGGATTTGTTCCTTGAGCAGCTGCCTGTGGGACGGTGCTTTCTGCAGCTGTGGTACGTTAAGAAGCAAAATAACACAGCACCAGGAGGGAGCTGAGGCCTCCCTGCTGCTGGAGAAGTGCTGAATTGTTTGTCTAAAAACAGTATCTTCCCTAGCATTGCATAGTTGGGCCTTAATAGAAAAATAAAAAATATTAGACACAGCAAGATCTGAGGCTTGTGAGGCAACTTGATAAAACAGTAATTAAAAAAAAAAAAAAAAACAAGGAAAAAAGGAAAGAAGCATCATAGATAATTTTTTTTTATTTATTTTCCCTTGTATTTTGGACAGAACCTGTAAGGAAGCAGGTAATATGCTTCCTGCTGGGATTAACTGGCAGAGGAACAGGTGCCACCTGTGAGGCAAATCCTCTGGGTTAACTCCTACCAGTCCTGGAGAAATGTGCACCTCCCATTGTGTGCTGGTGTCTTCCCCGCAAGGGGCCGGTGAGCTGCAGTGCTGGCGTCCTCCCTGCCCCTTGGAGTGCTGTGGATGGCCCCAAAGACAAGCTGCTGGGAAGCTCAGGGTCAGAGCTCCAGGAGATGGTCCTCCCCACATCGGGGTCCCAGAGGTCCTGCTGCCCCTGCAGCACGCAGGCAGTGCAGCATGACCACTGGTCACTGGATGAATCCTGCAATGACAGTGTTATGGCAATAAATATCAGGGGGTTGTTTTGTTTTGTTTTTGCTTATGCAGCCAAAATCAGCTTGGCTCTTCCTGCTGCAACTTTAGAAGTGAAGCCCAAAATACGGCTGCTAATCAATCAAAGGAACCTGAGAAGTCTTAGAATGCCTCCAGAGAGCTGACAGTGGCTGGCAGGGGGCTGCAGAAGGCGCTGCCCTGCGGCACTCAGCCGTGCCCTCTGGCTGCTGTGGGAGCTGCCTCTCAGCGACCTGGTGCTGTGCTGCACTGCAGCTTGGGCCTCCCCAGGCAGTGCCTCCAGCCCTCCGAAATCTCCAGGGGCTTTTGAAAAATAATTATAACCCTGGGATTCTACTAATTTCCCTGGGGGATTTGCCCTAGTACTGCTCATATGTGTATAGATCTCCATGCCCATGAAGGTTAGAAGCTCCAAAAGAAGAAACTTCCAAAATGAGTCAGATAACTAACTGCAATGGAGATTTGACTTTATCTTACATAGTTTCATCAAGATAGCGCAAAGGATGCTAACAAATATGCTGTGTGAACACTTATTTTTATTTTTTGAACAGAAGGTATTCTAAAACCTACTTACTTTCCCCCCTTCACCATCTTATTTCTCTCAGCCTGAATAGCTAAAATTTATTCACCAGTTTTTCTGTTACAGTGATTTCAAGGCTTTCAAGCCAACTGATGGGAGGGAAGCCTGCTATTAGGTTTTACTGGAATTTAAAAATACAATGCTGAAACTTTTCTTTTGCCTCTTGAGTGTTACAAATGGTTATACAGCTACCTCCCAAGTCTGCTCCCCACATGCGACAGAATTTTCTTTCATTCTCTTCTTACCACAGTGGGTGGCCTTCAAATCAGAAGGCTGCAAATGTTATGCACTTCATTGCTTCCCAGTGCCCAACTCGATGGCACACAGGAAAATAGCTGACTGGATACAAGAAGATCTGGTACTTGGCCAGGAATCACATTTTAACAAATCATTGATAAAATCTGTCATCTCTAAGATGGTAAGAACAGAGAAGGGACAAGAGAGAGGAAAGGTAGGGCAGCCACGGGTAACACAATCAATCCCTCTCATCCCTCAAATTGAAGCCACCTGCAAACAACGGGATGAGTGAGGACACCTCTGCAAGTGTGAGCGGGGAAGGGATAAATCAAATGGTTCCCAGCAGGCAAAATGTAGGCTATGTTCTTCTGTTGCTCTGAGCCATGCAGCACCTGAAAGATGTTCTCAGGTAGGTAGGTGGTTCTGTAGCTTGTTACTGATTTTGGTGGAGTCATTGCTATTTTTTATCTGTTGTTTCTCACCCTAGTTGGCATGCAGTGCAGCATTTTGCTTTGGTGCTTTGGTTCAGTGAAGCTCTATCTGCCAGAGTGAGTTGAAAACCAGAACAAGTTGCATAGGAACTCTGGAAATTTCCAAGAAAAACTTCACTCTAGAACAGCATGACAAGGAAATGTTTGGTTACTGCCTCCTAGCAAAAGAAGTAAAACACAAACAGCTTTTGAATGAAAAACGACTGAAGGGGGAAATGCGAAAGCATTCTCACCTCATAAATGAGTTTGAATTGTTTTGCTCTTCTAACTCTGAAGAGAAATGAGAAATCTGGCATTCAGGGGGTTGTTATTGTCTCAGAGGCACAAGGAATGTTTCTCACTCCCCCCATCCCTAGCCCGCCAGGCACCTCAAGCAGACAAGCTAAACACCATGCATTTCCTCTGTCACTCAAAGCCAGTGCTTAGCTACCCTGCTAAGCCCACATTTTTTTGGACAACATCACGAAGTCTGACCACAGCCATGTCTATAGCAAGCCCCTCTGCTTACCTGGTCTAAATACCCTCTGGTAAGGAGATTTAGACCAGCCAAGAGCACAAAGGTGTTATGTTTCTCAGAATACACATGTTTAGGAGAAGCCAAAGATTATTTTCTGCTTTCAGCAGCTGAAGAAAACACTGCAATAACTTGTAGCTCACACGGATTTGTACTGGTCTGTTGGAGAAGCTCTGTACTGCGCCTTCCCTTGTGGTTGGGTAGCATTCAACCTGCTGCACACAGGGCCTTTGGGGTCAGCTGGTTTCTACTGCCCATCACAAGCTTACTGAAATTATTTGAAGGATATGGATAGAAAAATCACGTCACTGGAGAAATCGCTGCTAGTAAATCATCTCTGCTGCCTGGCCGGCAGCTGACAGATAATAGCTATCATCAGAAAGAGTGACTGATAATCGATTAAGAAATATGGACAGTATTTCAGAAAAAAAAAAAAAAAAGCCTCAGAGCAATTTTTGGACACAAACTTATTAGTTACAGAGTAATCTCATAAGAAATTATTTTTCAGGAAACTTAGCAATTGAAGGTGGAAACCAACAGAACTGCAGAGTTGTTTTTTTTTTATTTCTATTACACTATATTTTTCAGTCTTAAATGGGCTAAAAAGTCAATGCAACTGCTCCTTGTGTTCTGTTGGGACTCAGGCCTCTCCGCAGGACAAATAGGAAGTTTCCTAATCCATGTACAGGAAGAGGGAAACGTTTCACTTTTCACAGTTTCAGCCCACAACACGGTAGAATGCACTGTAAGGATGCTGTTGTCCAACCTTTCCAGTGATTGCTGTGAACACTTCCAGGATGTGACAGGTCATTCCCCGCTGACTTGGCCAGCAGCATCATATCTCTATTTACAGGCAATTCTCCCAAATATGGGTTAGTGGTGCGAAGGAGAACCAGAAACAAAAAAATCTTTAGTTTAACAACTACCAAAGCCTACCAAGGATTAGACTACCAAAACTACCAAAGATTGCAGCCTGGCCCTTAGCCCCCTTCAGTTATCTAGCCCTTAGCTATCGGTCATCTGTTCTTATTCTTCTGTTTGTCTTTTGGCATGGTTTTGCTGGTTTGCTCATAAATCCAGCATCCCTTGCTGGCTTCCCTCCCCAATATAACAACTACATTTGGCTGTCAGAGCCCACAAGCAGACAGCCTTCCATTTGCCTTATTTATTCAGTCATGGGCAAGAATAACTTGACGGTTATTTCTGACTTGTAGACTCAGGATGCATGGGTTAACTGAATTATTTTCAGAGCTCTGAAGTGTGAAATAGATTCCAGCCATAACCAGTCATGAATTCTTCATTATCTCGGCTGCTTTCACTAAACAAAGACTATATGCATTATATACACTCAGCACTCAGTTTCTTACTGTCACTCAAGTACCTGCCTCTAGTTTGGTGACCGCAGGACTGGTGGTGGACATGCATGTGGTACTGTGAGAACCTCCATATACATTGCAGTGTCTCCACGGTCTTTCTTCTCTCCCAGAGATCATCCTGTAACTATTTCATTCTCTTTACTAGCTAGAGAAGAAAAGAAGAGTCACTCTGTAGTGTTCAGTATGAGTGGGTTTTTTTTTTGTTTTTTTTTTTTCCATTTCTGGCCCAGTGAATGCTACAGCTGAGATTCCCCAGAGTGCCCTTGGTGACTGCAGTACCACAGCATAGCTGAGGTTGACAAGAGCCTCTGCGTCCATCTGGTCCCACCCCTGCTCCAGCAGGTACACCCAGAGCAGGGCGTCCAGGCCCACGTCCAGGCAGATTTTGGACATCTTCAAGGAGGAGATTCCACAGCTTCTGGGCAACCAGTGCCCACCGTCTCTTGTCCTGGCACTGGGCATTGTGGGAAGAGCCTGGCTCCGTTTTCTTTACAGGTTCCCTTCTGGCACTTGATGGTCCATGCTGGTAACATAGTGCTGATTTTTCTTTATAGCTGGGTACAACAATGCCCTGAAGGACAAATATAATACCTATTAAATGCCTTCCTAATGTGCCTCTCCATGTAAGCAATTGCTCAGAATTGGCACAGGAAAATACAGCAGGAGATGGTCTGTGTGACCATGAACAAGAACAGAGGCAGTAATCATTGCAAGCCTTGTAGTAAAAGAAAACAGAACATTTTTTTTTTTTTCCAAAAGTCAGAGCTGCTGAGTTCTAGGTTGTTTCAGAAAGAGGAACATCTCAGGAAAAAGAAATTGATGACATGCTAACCCAATAAACACATGAAATAGCTCCTGAGAAGATACTAAAAGAGAATTCATGAATTCTATCAATTCAGCAATGGGGATGTCTTGGTATGAATTTTACTTTGCTTGAACATGGGAGCAGCTAAGACAGGAGAAACAACGTTTCAAACTCAGTCACAACCTTTCTAACTTCTGAAGCATTATTAAAAAATGACCTCAAATCTGGTAGTGGCAAAGCCTGCAACTCCTGGCTCCTGACAAAATATTTTTTTAATTCCCTTAATTAGTTTAAACAAACAGAGCTAGGACTTGGTTGGGAGGAGAAAAAAAGCTTTAAAAAAGAAACTCTAAAGGTGTGGAGCACTTCAAGGAGGCCTGCGGACAGAACAAAAAAGTTTAAGGACCAAAACGGTTGAGGTCTGTTTCTCACTGTCACAGGGCTTTTGGTAGGATAGTTCTAAACACCTTTGCCTAACTGCTCTGTAATTAAATCATGTGCTAAGCACGTTGATGTAAACCCTACATCAGCACAGGGCCAGGTCTAAGCACAGCTCACAGATTTCAGTCTTGGAGTAACTAGAGCAGAGGGGTCTCCCCTTAGGTATGTGATAATTGGCCCAGCAAGGGAAGCATTACATTTTCTTCTTATGGCCTCCAAACCCAGATGGTGCTAGGTATATAATGCAGTTGCCACTCATTTTTCAGTTTAATGGATGTTTGTCCAGTCCTGATTTCACTAAGACAGACAGACATACAAAAATGCAGGTTGTTAATAACACCCCCTACCACTGGGAAAACAACATGATGCGATGGAAATGACTCATTAGAGAAGACAAATTAACAAAACTGTATGTTCTCCTTGAGGCACCGCATACGGCCAGTCCAGCCCAAGTGTACAGAAAGGGATAAGAGTGTGTACAAAGGGGCTCCAACTTACAACCATACCTGTAACATAAGAGATTTTTTGAGATGTTTTTCTTCAGTTGTAAATATTATTATTCATGACATAGACTGCATCAACAGCCTAGAGGATCAATCTTCCTGTTGCAAATTTTTTCAGTCACATTCAAGTATCCAAGCATTTGTCCCATATACCCATGCTACACAGGTGAACAACTTTCATAAGGAAAACCCATCAAGATTCTCTGGCACACATTTGAAAAAGTATTTCAGAATGCCCAGCTTGCCCTCTGTGTGGCCAGACATCAAGATTTTGCTTCAGCCCAAGAATTTATTAAGACTTACATGAAAATATTGCATCTTAACATAGTACACATTGGTAGCATCTGAATACATATTTACAGATTTATTTGAACTCTTCTGAACTGCAATTCTACAACCGAGCAACATATCCATAAGTGTTTCATAAACTTTCAAACACTTACATATTTATACATATAGTTTTTGCATATATATATATAAAAATATTTTTGAGACTCAAGGACTGAGAATAGTCAAAAGGACATTATTGCTACATTTCCATATTTACAAAAACAATGCATAAAACCATTCAAACACTAAGCCATTGCAAAATAAGTTTCAAACCACCCCCTCCCAAATTATAAAAATATAAATTTTAAGAAAGAAGAAACCCAAATCTCTTTCAGCTAAGTGTCCATAAAGTACCGAGACATCTATAATTATAACAACTAGTTTGTCTACAGTTGCTCTGAAAGCCAACACACTACGAAAGAGCTTTTAAAGCATTAAACTGAAAATGCTCAACAAGTATGAGTAAGAGTGCCTCCAAACAACTGGCTAACTTTGGAAAGGTGCAACAGCCTAACTAAGTTCAGTGCAAATGGCTACTTTTTGACTAACTCTGAACGACAAATTCCTGTAACGATAAACCAAATGCACAGGCATATAAAGAGTGTGGTATTCAACACTACGTAAAATATACTACCAGTGTGTGTATTTACAATTGTCTTGCATTTGGGGCAGTTAGTTACACATTTAAAACACATGTAAACTCAACCAAAATCCTGGTAAAATATAAGTTACAGAGTGCTTAAGTGCAATGTAAATAAATAGGTACTTAACTAGTACTGTCTCTGAAAAATGCTTCTCTCAATACATTTACTAATTTAAAGGTGACAGAAACAAAGGTTAAAAAAAAAAAAAAAAAAGAGCCAGCAGTGTTTCTGATGGGAAGAACAAAGGGTTATAAGATACTTAAGCACAACCCCAGGCCCAACAGATACTGACCCCAAAGCCTCATATCTGCCACCAAACAAGACCAAAAGGATGTGTTGTTCTATCCCATTTAAAAGCTTGCTTCTTCCCAGTTAAGTTCTTCTTCGTTACGATCTCAGCACTACTGTAGAGATAGAAAGACGAAATGACTTGCAGGGAGAATAGCCCTTTCCTGAGAGCATTATCCAAGCTGGCCTGTGGGAAATATTCACCTGCATATCACAAGATAAGCAAAGGGCCCCCAGGACAGAAATTTTTGCTTCTGCTCTTGCCAAGATAAGATGACTCGTTAAACGGCCTTTCCTCCCAATGCTCAGTTTACTGTAAGCGACCCTCCTCCTGCAGTTTGACCAGCTCAGCAGGACCCACCTATCTTTGGTGAACACTTCTGGACATGGCTCTTAGTAAATCAACCATCTCATCCCTACAGCTCTGACTGTGGGGGATGCTCTGTGGTGGGATGCCAGTGGGATGTAGTGCAAATACCCACAGAAGCCTAGTGACTGGTCTGCACAGCTGACAGCACAGGTAGGAAACAAAGACTGAGGTCTTTCTCTTCCCAGTCTGGTTCAAGCCCCAGAGTCCCCTGCAAGCTCTGCTGCTGTGCCATCTGCGTCCATCCTTTGGCTGCCAACCGGTCTTGCCCAGGGATGCAGAGTCCCCTCTGGACTCTAACTTGCAGTGTCTGCCTGGGACAGCTTCTCAGGCACGGCTGGATGCGGAAAGGGGTTTGCAAAGCACTTAGCTTTATATCTTTATTTCTTAAATTCAGCAAAACAAGATTAACTAGAAAACAACTACACACTTTCTGGGCATGGATCCGGAGGAGGATCACTGCAGATTTGGTTTGATCTGTAGTCATCTCATTCAACACCCTGGCTCAGAGTTTCTTTTGTGTTTTCTGTTGGTTTTTTGTCTTCTTCAGATCTGGCTCTCTACTGCAAATACACACAATATAGCAAAATATATACAGCTTCAGTTAACATTGCAATGATGCCTGTAACCGTGCTCAGCAGATTAAGTTTATGTGTAACAGTGTGTGGTAAAGGACAGTATTACAACAACATTTCAACTACACAGTGGTAGTAGTGAGTAAAAGAGAAATTGCAGTCCTCCCTCTCTCACCCCCTGCACCAACACAAACAGCGAGTACATCTGGGCGCCTCTTCTTCCAGATGCCACTCAAACATCTTCGCGTACCAGGAGGGGCTGAGTGGAGGAAGCGCTGCTACCCACCGAGTTAATCCTCACCGAGTGATCAGTAGCGTTCCCTTGACTGGAAGGTGGAGTGGAGAAGTTTGCGTACACCTGCAGAAGCCAAACACTGCTGTCAATACCCACCCCTTCACGGGTACCTGGGGAGCTCACTGCAGTGAGCCATCTCCCACTCTGTGCTACCTAACCCCAAATCAGGGGGTTCTTTACAAACCTAAACACATTGCTTCAACAAGGTCTGGGCTTAACAGCTCTTCTAGAACTCAAGAATCTCCATGTCATTCACTAAAAACACCGCAGCTTACAAATGCACACAAAATTTAAACTGAGCTTAAAAAAGTGTAGCTCTGGCTATTACTAAAATGCCCCCAGAAACCTCTGATATTTACTTCACATTCTTTGTTTTTGTTTTAGTGATGCCTGCACCTGCTAAAAATATGCCACAGGATGCAATCGAACACCAGCAGCTTTCAGTTTCCTCTTTTCTCAAATTGCCAGGAAGCCATGCGCCCTGTGCCCAAACAAGGCATCTAGAGGGTGAAAGGAAGCTTTATTTTTAAACTGGAGCTCAAACTTGCTTTTGTAAAACCCAGTTACACAGTGTTATTGTGAGAGAAAATGCCAAGCCTCCGATGTGCCTCCACTTTTTCTTTAAACTCTTTGCCCAGTTATCCTCTAGACAAGCTCTTACTAGGGAACGGTGGAAAGAACAGTGAATAGACACTTTGTCACAATGTACCTCCAAGGTTAAATAGCTACAGCTAGGTGAAGTAAGCGGGAAGAGGCAGAAGAACAAGACTCAACCCCTTCCTCCAGAAACCTTTCCTAATTAAAGCTAAATATGCTTAATGTCCGAGATTCTTCTCAGACTAAGACTTTTTTTCTCAGTTAAGATGAATCTAAGCAGTACCACCGTGTTTTGTGACATCAAAACTGTTGTCGGGCGTATTTTGAGTGAGAACCATCAGCCATGCAAAGAGTTTTGTTGAGCTGGTCCCTGTTGCAGGTATGGGCTTAGACACTACCGCCTAATGACAAAAGGAAGGCAAAGGTGAATAGTCCATACTTACAGTGCAGAGCTATATAAATGATACCGGAAAACTAATGGAGGATGTTTGCTCCTCCCAGCCCTGGTCTAAGGCTTTACTTGAAACTGCTTTGACTCCAAAAAACTGCTGACCCATATGGAGCCCAAACTTACCCGGGGGGCATTATCTGAAAGCTGCTGCTCTATCAGCTGCACAATCTGTTTAAATGTGGGCCTCTGCAAAGGATCAGCATCCCAGCAACTCTTCATTATGTCATACCTGCAAAGATACTGCAGTTAAGCACTGCCCAGGAGGACAGACTGAAAGCTTTTATCTCATCTGCATTATTATTTGACAGAAAAATGTGACCCACTTGCACAGTTTACCTTCCTTAAATGAGTTTTAAGAAAAGAATAGGACTGCTAACAGTTGTGCTTGTGACAACAAACGACTCGGTGCTAATGAGAGTCTCTGGACACAGTTTTCATTGACAGCTTGCTAAGTGCCAAGCCATTTCCAACACAGAGAATTGGAGACATTATGAAGAAGATAAGGAGCCAGTTCTCCTGCAGTGTGGAAGCACAGCACAAACACACAGGGTATACATCTCACTGACTGCTTTGTCAGAATTAAAAATGTGTAATATGTGCTGCGATCTGTCAATAATTTATTGACACGGAGCAGACAGCACGACAAAGTGATCAGATGGTAGGAGGCATGGGTGTGTTACACTGCTTGTAACAACATGTACTACGCTGGTTAGACTCATGAATTATTTAAGATTTGAAAAGAACTTTTAAAAGACAATGCGGAAATACGAGTCTTCATGCACAAATAGAAGCTTCCCTTCCTTTGTATCTTTGCTTATGTCTGGTGAACAGAGGTTGCTTGCTTACATTTCGGGGGGCGCACACTCAGGGCTGAACATCCTGTATCCCTCCTTGATCATTTTATAGAACTTGGAGTCCACGGGCATCCCTGGATATGGGCTGCTTCCTGTTAAGAGAAGAGGTGAGTTTCTGAAGACGGAGCAAAACCAAGGCGAAACAAAAATCCCCTAAAGTACAGATTTTGATGGAGCTTACCTAAAGAGAAGAGTTCCCAAAGCAATATCCCGTAAGACCAGACATCGCTCTCAAAGGTGTAAACACAATTGAAAATACTTTCAGGTGCCATCCACTTCACAGGGAGACGAGCCTTTCCGGGGAAAAGGGATTAAATTAAGACAATGGGCATAAGGCATAAAAAATGTACAACACAGAAGCAGCCACTTAAACTATTATGTACTTTGAATATATGCTAAATCACCACAAGGATCCAGCCCAGAATGGAAATCCTTGCATTTTAGAGTCTCCATGTGCTGCATTGTTACTGACTGATCTCTGCGGGTCTACCACACTTGTGCAGTTTCTTGCATTCTGATTTTCTGCTGCATTAATCTCTCCGGTTTACAGGAGATGACAGGAAGTAAACAAAATAATCCTCATGAACACGGCATGGTTCCTTATGCAAACACACAAGTCTTCTGTGGACTGTCTACCACACCCAAGATGCTTCAAGGCCTTAGTCAACAGTTAAGACATCTGCTTTAGCTCCTCAACGTATCAGATAGAAGTGAAAATTTGCAAGAAATATATACTGACATTTTTCATATATTTCTGTGGGAACAGACACAAGTTGTCGTTCCTCTCCTTGTTTTGCCCTTTCCTTGCCTGACTGTGGGATCCAGACAGGCTTCTGGCCTAAGCATTTACCGTGCCCCAGCGTGCCTTGCTCTGCGTTAAGACCAGGCCAGCTGCAACCAGACGCCTCCCACAGCCACTGCTTCCTCTGGCCCAGGCAGCTGCAGCCTATCCTCTTCTGACCTTTTCAGGCTAAGTAAAATCCTGTTGTCAGACAACTCGGGAAATATGAAGTGTAGCCTAGACGCATAAAATTTAATTACTTACTGCCCACTTCCCTCCTAAGCTGCTGGTCTGCACTTCCCACTCCAAGCAGCCTTGACTGATCAAGCAGCTCCTCATCTGACCCTGAGCCCAAAAGCAGCTTTCTTACACTAAGTGCCACTCCACAGACAGCCACTTCTGAATTACCTGGGCTCTTGTTCTTCCCTAACCTCAACTTCCAGGCACCCAGCAGCTGATACACACATTGTTTTTGAAAACAACAAACATAACCTTCTCTCCTGCAGCCTACAGCAGGGATGCTGTCCCTAACACGTGATAGAGCCCTGAGTGCTGAGCAGCCAGCTGAGATGGAGAAGACCTTCTTTTCTTTGAAAAATGTTGCAAGTGAAAAATGCATGTACCTTGAAGGCAGTGGATGGCTGCATGCATCTGAGCAGACTTAACACGTTGATCCAGGCAGCAAAAATCAGTCTGAGATGGGAAAGAACCTATACTTCATAGTGCACTTCTTTAGTTTTAATCGCAGACAGACTAGATTTTCTCTTGTAGCAGGGCTCCTTTTACTACTCGTGGACTTTAAAGGGGACTTCAAATTCTGCCAATACAATCTAGGATGTTTTACACTTTTTTCATTTGTTGTTTGGTTCCAGCTCTGTTACAGGGTTTGACCTATGGTTGCAAGTCAAAGCTGTGTTTTTTACCTGTGTAAGGTTAAAATCTGTATATGGAATGAGAGAAAACCAGGGCTTTTTTTACCGACCACTATGCCCCAATCAATACATTCAGACTTCAGAATCAGGTTTCTGCTGAGATGTTTTGTAGCAAAAACCAGAATGCAAAACTGATTATTTAGGTATTTCAGCAATGTACAAATACAGCAAAAGTTTCAAGATAATTATTTTAAGGATTGGCCTATCAGAATATTGCAATGGTAAAGCCTGCAAATACTAACAGAGCGTTAAGTATCTCATATGTAACAGGAAAATAGTGCATTTTTACTGGTGCAGCAGAAACATTTCCTCCACTATGACATGCATTTGGATGTTTTTTCCAGTGTAACAACACGTATACATTAGTACACAAATCAACGTCAGCTATTGCCCCTTCTCACGTTCCTGACCAGCACAAATCGACAACAGAACTGAGAAATCTACCTTTCTCTATAAGAGAGATTCTTTGCAAGTCAAGACAACAGGAATGCCCCTATCTTAAACGAGGAGGATAAATTACCATGTACTTACATTTCCTTTGACCACATAATTTGAGTCATTCCTTATATCTCTTGCCAGACCAAAGTCACAGATTTTTGTTATTCGACCATGAGTGAGAAGAATATTTCTTGCTGCCAGATCCCTATGAATACACTAAATAACAAGCAGACAAACAAAGTTATTTTATAATATCCATAACAGCCTGTTGCTTGGTTACATGCTTTCTTAGCTATAAACTTAATGCATTATGCATTTTGTGGCAAGCTGAAAGTCATAATGAAGCCATGTGTTAATAGGCTTACTCAGATGACTAAAAATTCTTTTGTAGTATGTTTACTATCATGACATGGACCACACACTTAACACTGTCTATGCATTTATTTTGGAAAAGACCACTTGTAGCCACTTCTGAATTTTCCAGCAATTCACGTTTGCAGCTTAATTTTAAAACATTTTTTCTATGTCAGGGACAGATTTCTTTTCTCCAACTTTTTATCAAAAGGTCATTGGTCTGCTTCTTAACACAGGACAAGTAAAGAGTAAATGTGGTTTGTCCCTGAAATAATCTTTTATTAAGAAGCCATTGTGACTGAGGGGAAAGCGCTGAAAAGCTCGAAATGGTGAAAATTATGGTAACAATTTCAAAGCACACAAGTTAGAAAACTGAATCCTACTTCAAACATGCTCCTCTGGAAAATATAAGGTATTAACTATCTAGGAGAGTTTTATAAGCATGCCTAACTATTTGAAAACAGCAGCAATCTTCATGTCAGAATCTTTCTAGAAACAGTCATGCGTTCAATGACCTTGCTAGGTTATGTTCCAGCATTTGAGAAGTGTGTGTGTGTTTGTAGCTGCAGCTCCAGAGGGGTGGCTGAGTTTTCCAGCATTCATGTTTTCTTTGTACGCAGCCAGCACCCATCTGTGTTTGTTAGAGAATTGAGGTACTTCTCTAATAAACTAATCTCTTTTCCATCTAGAAAAGACAGTGCTAAGCTCCTGCTGTGCTGGCAGTACACAATCCGCAGACACAGCTGTCTAAAAAATAGCTGAGGATGGTTCAATTTTTCTCTGCATCTTTTTTTCCTTGAAATACAAAACTTGTGGAATTCCCTCAAAAAAAAAAAAAAAGACTTAAAATATCAGGAATGTTAAGAAAATCAAACTTACAAAACGATAACTGCAGGTCACATAAGCAACCTGATCTCTGTCCCCCTGGCGTGCTTACATGAAGAATTAAGTTAAAAGACAATTACTGTCTCAGGGGATTCTCATTCACATCCCAACCCAGTATCCTCACTTCGCAAATGTAAAGCTGAGAGCACAACTACGCTGAAGCAGTGAAGTACAGGAATGGCCAAACGCTCAGCTTCTCTGCCTTCCTCCTTCAGAAGCAGTGCAATTAGCATTGAATAAAGACTTTGTCCATTGGAGGAAGAACTGTCTTGTGATCAAGGCATCATGTGCTTGATAATGGATTTACAACCCCAGGGCAGCCTCTGTCCTTGCTCCCTCACAGAGGCACTTCTATGCCTCTGAGCCTGGATACATAACCACGTTGCAGAAGACAGCTGGGCACTCCGTGTTGCTGGGCTGTGTGGACCATAATCCCAGAGGGCACAAGGCAATCTGAAGCACCAGCCCAAGCCACTTTGCATTCCCTAGCTGAAGCTAGAAGCCTGTAGAATCATAGAGTGGCTTGTGTTGGAAGAGATCTTAAAAACCATCTAGCTCCAACTCCCCTGCTGTGGGCAGGATCATCACCCACTAGATCAGGCTGCCCAGGGCCTTATCCAACCTGGCCAACAATGACTGAAGAGGACCAAGCACTGTGCACCTGTGAGCACACTGTAACTTAATTCTGTGATAAAGCTGATAATTCTGTACTGCCAAACAGATACTGTGTGATACTTCCCAAGATCATAGGGCTGTGGTGTTATATTCATTACTGCCTTAGCTATTCAGCACCACAGCGCCTGTTTGTATCAATGGAAAAAGGTAACAAAAACCATCACTGGGAATGAGGCACAGTGACTGCTGGGGCTATTCTGTAGGAAAATAAAAAGAGACAAAGAATACGTGTCCTAAGCACTGGATGTCCTGAATAGTGCAGGATGCACGAGTCTGGAAAAGAGCATTAAAATCTGTAATGTAATCTGTAATAGGTGGGGAAAAAAAAAATCTGACACTAAAGGAGAAACAGTGGGGAAAAAAATCAAGTGCAAGTTTTAATGTGGACTTGTTCTGCAGCAGAATGAGAGCCACATTTCCTACTATTAATGCAGGATCACAGGATTATCCTAAATTGCTCAAGCGTTGGGGTTTTTTTTGCACATTATTCAAGGTGCACCTGTCCAATCCTCTCACAATGTTAACATGGTTAGTAACATTTTTCAAGTAAAATGTAGGAAATAACTTGTGAAGATCACAATTATGAATTGCTGAAGACCTGTATGCTTTACCAGACCCTTTCTGTTAAGCAGTACCTCTCCTAACAACCCAGAAAGAGCATCTGCTATGCTTAGTGCAGCCAAAGAAGATCATCTGTGGGTCTCTACGCTGATCCTATCCTTTCAGAAAATTACAAAAAAAGCTGTACCCCGTACACTAAGCCATAAAACAACCAGCACATGGTGTGATAACTTCCCTGTTTAAGGCAGCTCTCTGTGTGAGTAGTAACAAGTGCAGCTTTGTTTAAAACTACACAAATATTCAAGGTGCTCTTAAGCAAACAGATAGGCTTTCAGCTGTCTTCTCACTGTTCCTTAGTTTGTGAACTCTCCAGCAGTGCACAGAGAATAAACCTTAAGATTTAATTGTTTTTGAAGGTGTCCAAATGTTGGTTTTTCTGGTTCTGTCATGAATTCCATGTGACTGCCATACACCAGAGAAGCCTGAAAAAAATAACTTCTCAAGTCTCCCATGGGCTTCAGTGTCTCCAAAGCCATCAGGAGTTTTTATGAGACTACCCATGTGCTCCAGAAAACAAGTGAAGGGCTGAAGATCAAACCCCCAAGAGGCACCACCCAGGCTCAAAAGGGTTTGTCGGCTATCTCCTAACACATAACATTAACTTACATTTTTAGAGGCAAGAAAGCTCATTCCCTTTGCCACCTGGTAAGAGAAGCTTAGTAGATCTTCAACATCTAGAGCAAGTTCATCATCTTCCAACATGGAAAGAGTAACATCCTGATCAGTGTAAGATCCTATGCAATATAAACACCAACAGCTTTTGAGCATGATCATTCAGAAACAGTCTTAAGATCATTACACAAATCAGCCATCTACGTAAGTACTAGATTAGAGCCACATAGCCCACTGCCAAAAAGCAAAATATAATCCTGACACTTCAATTAAGTGTGGAAAAATAGATGACACTGTAATTTAGCATACGGTTCTTTTTTTAACTCTTCTCATACCAATTCAATTGTCCTCATCCATCATACAAAAAAATTTCACCATATGAAAAAATCCATAAAGCTCTCCTCTGTACACTCCCAGAAGAAGACAATTTCTCATCACCGTACTCACCAGATTTCACTGGTCTTTTTTTATCAGCTTTTGGGGGAACTGCATATGACACTCCTGGTTTCATGTCCATGTACTCGTTGGCAGCATCCCTGCAGAGACAGCAGACGAAATGAAACATAATTTAGGGGAGAAGTCCTCAAAAGCCATCCAAACAAAATGTTGACGTTACATCAAGCTTCTGCATGTAATGCTTTACAAATGACTGGAAAATCATAGGCATGTAACAAAGATGAGGAAAGACTTGCAGAGAGGGAGATTTACCAGTACAGTTAACAATACGCCTAAAAGTTTGGAGTTTGGCTCAGGTAAGCAAACAAAACCTTTCATATGTATACTGTCTATATAGACTTCAGTCCATAAATTAACAACCAGATGTTTCACAGGACCTGCTAGTGCTTCTGGCTAGTGCTTAGGCCAGCTTCTATCAGCATACTTCAGCAGCTGAGATGGCAATTGAAATGCAGAAGAGAAACGGTAAAAATTATTAAGTACAGAGCTCCTTGAGTCCCAAAGGGGATTCATATGTATTTCTAAGAATCAGCAAAGTCTTGGGACATTCATCTGCTACATTTTTTAAGTTTTCTTATTGCTATATATAATTCAAATGTACAGACTGTCATGCTACGTGGTTTATAAATATATAGTTAGGCCTCTTTAGATATGACACAAGCACATCAGCATTTTTCAATTCATTGCCATTAGAACTCATAGTCCTTCTTGATCCTGAAGTATCTGCTTAGTTTATGAACAATAAATGCAGCCACAGAGCTAAGATGGAAAGTAGCTATGAGATCACTAATAGCTTTAGTCACCACCAAACCACAAACACATCTGAAGCATACAGCAGCTGCAATGTTGCAGTAAATACTAATACAAGAATTTGGTAAATACCCTCTTGTTAATACGTCAGTTTACAGAACATGGTCAAGCAGTGAGATTCCTGCGCTGAGAAGAGGGCACACATCCTGTGGCGACTCACTGCTGTATGTTCATGGTCTCTTTGGTACTGACCCCCTTGGCATCATCAGCTACTCACGTATTGCCACGGCACAAACAGCTTCACCAACATTATGCCTGCCTGGGAAAAAGGACTTCACCACATTCTAAGGGGGTTCCCGGCTCTTTTGTGCCTGCCGATGAGTGATGGGCCCACTGGGACAGTGAATGGATTAAAAATAAAAATGGACAGGTATTGCCACAGGTCCCAGGTTGGTAAATTATGTCTCTCTCACTTTGCAGAAGGAAGGAGTTAGCAGGAAACCTGCTTGGAAACGTACTTGAAAAGAACTTGTGCTTGCATCTAAAACAGAAGCGCTAAAAATATACAAAGTAAGTGAAAAATAAAAGCACAAGAGCAATCTCTGAATCATGACATGGGCTGGGGCATCACATAACCTAGTGAGCTACCAGTGGCAGTTTGCCTCTAACACTGTAGGACACTGTTTTGGTTGTGGAAAGTCATTTCTGAAGGCAGGAACTTGCGAGAACCCAGAATATTAACACCACAACACTGGGGGGATTGTTATTCAAGCTGCTAAATGAGCACTGCCAATGTTTAACAGTAATGATAAACACAAACACATATGAAGATCGGAGCCAAGGAGCTGCATGAAATAACTACAGGAAATTTGATAAAGAAGTAAAACACAGAGTGTATACAATGAATTGAGCACTGTTAGAATAAGCCACCCACTGTACAAATCCTCTCTTTAACTAAATTGTTTCCTTACACAGCAAAGAACCTTCAAAGCCTGCTGCATGAAAGGTTTCTCCCAATTTTTCATCCCTAATGAACTTCAACATCCCCTCCTTGTCAATCTTCTGAACACATGCACACTTCAGCAGCTTACACTTACGCTTGGGGCTCTGCCTGCTGCAAAAGGTTCTCGTAAACTGCTGCTTCTGTGTGCTCTTCATGCTTTGGACAAATGAATGAATCTCGCTTCCGCCTCAGAAAATTTAAGAGATCACCATAGCAGCAATATTCTGTAATGACCAGCGTGGGCCCTGTGGACGTACATGAGGTTGAGAAAGCAGGTAAGCACTATTTCCAAAGCAGCAAACCTTACATAGAGACAGCATTCAGCAAAGCACACAGACCAGTCTATTAAAAATCACACTGCCTAACACAGTCTAGACTTGAAAAGTTAAGAAAAGTGACCCAGCATCTTCCCTTCCATGGATGAGTAGCTATTGTCCAGCGAAAGCTGTGTCACTCCCAATTAATTTCCATCCTCCCCAATAGCATTGCATTGTACAAAAAATTAAACAAATAAGTCTTTTTCTTCATGTGATAATGTTTCTGGCCAGACACATCTGTTTGATTTTGCTCACTTCCTGAAGGAAGTTATTTGTTCCAAACGTTCGAGTAATTCAAGCTTCAAACATTAATCCTTTTGATTCACTTCTGTTTACAGTAGAGCTTCACACTCCTTCAGTAATGTTTTGGAAATGATGTAGAGTGTTATATTCTGCAGTATAATAGGAAAAATCATTCAAATAGAACAGCCTGCTGAGACAGAAAACTACACTGCACAAGGTCTTAGAATATTAAAATGAAATCGGAAAGGAGAATCAAGTCATCTCCAGCACGGATGTTTATAGATCAAATATATGTTTTCTGAGTGAATGACTGCAGCTATGGCCCCTGAATATGTAATCACGCTGCATGTTACTTCATCTGTAAGGTTATTCTGAACCACCATTTCCTAACCTCAATAGTTTATTTCCATTTTTCTGCAGTTAATAATTACAGCTTTCGTAATAGAGAAAACAGCTTTTGTGGTGGGATTTGCTCACAGACCCCACAATTCCTTCAGCTGTCTGAGAGAGACGTGCACTCAGGCCAGTGATTCTGCTTTGCCCACTACCTGAAATTGCTTCATCCTATTTTTAAATCATTAAAAGTGAAAGTGAGAAGCATTTTGCTTCTGTCTAAAGCTATGAATTTCTACAAGCTCTTTATCTGTGTAAGAAACAACACCATCTTTCATACTTAAAAGCTCCTAACCCTAATGCACGACAGCCTCACTCTGTTTTGACACCTAAGCTGTTTTGTATCTTTTATTATTTATGAAAATGTATAACTTTAAAAAAAAAATCTTTTTAAAGTTTTTTTTTAAATTTATTTTTGAAGTTAATATTAAATATAAACCACTTGGGTTCTTGGGTTCATTTGGGAAATTCTTCTTCTCAACTTTCTACTGCTTAGACTTCCTGTCTCCAGCGGTGCCCTAACAGATACATTTGCCATCCAAACAGACTGGAAGATTGCACAAGGTAGGGCTGCTGAATGCACCCTGGATATCAGCAAGTTCACGTACCTTTTATCATTCATGAGCAACAGTGTGGTCGAGATAAAAAAAATTTTACGTCATACATTTTGTCATCTCTCAAGAAGAAAACACACAATGGCTCACATGAAAGAATAACAGCAACCTTCATTTTTAGCTGCAGCCATAGTGGTCATCATTGTTTTTAGGATGAGCCTAAAACCTAGGTTCAGTAATTCACAGATGACAGTCGTGATGATCTGCAACCTGCCTAGGCAAGACACCATACTTAAGATTTCTATGCTTATCAGCAATGGATTCCCCTTTGCAAGGTTCTTCCTTCTGACAATAAAAAAAGGAGCAGAAATAATCAATAATCTGCTGATACCCTACCTCCGATAGTGCATGCTCCAAGTAGATTCACAATATTAATGTGGTTACCAAGGTAACTGAGAACTTTCAGCTCTGACATCAAGGCTTCTCTTTCTGTTAAATGGGCGCTTGCTGCAAGGCAAAACGCAATGTTCAGTAAATAGCACACCTACCAGAATGAAGTTAGAAAAAACTGGGCAGCAGATGACAGCAACTTACGTTTCAGCATTTTCACTGCTACTGTCATAGCGGCGTCAGATTTAACCAGGCCATAAGCAGTGGCTTCAACAACTTTTCCAAAAGCTCCAGCACCAAGGGTTTTACCTAATAAAGCAAAACAACATGCCATGTAGTGACTTGGAGCACTTCTTCCTGAAGGGTTCAGCACTTTGCTTTACAGTATTAGGGAAGCTGGTGTAGATACGTCTGCTTGCTTTTTGTCTCAAGGTAAGCATGAGCAATTATCACTATTTGCATTCCTGCACAACATCTTTTTGACAAACCCTCCTATGTTTGCCCAAGGTCTCATAAGAGACCTAAAGGTTTTACCTCCCAGATGAAGTTAAATAAATATAAACTAACCAAAACTCAAGCGGTTTCTAGGAAATTCCCATTTGTGATCATAAGGAAGTTGCGTTGGGTCTATGTAAACATAGTTGTTCCCATTTATTTCTTCAACAACTTTCCACTGGACTTCGTATTTGGGTTTCTGTAAAGGAGACAGAACAGCTGTCACTCCCGAAGCTCCCTCAGGCAGCTTCCACTCTTTCCTAACGTGGCTACAGGAGTGTTGGTTTTACCTGCAGATAAATGTACACCAGGATCATGACTATGATGCACATCAGTCCTGCAGCAACCCCAAATGCAATCAGTAAAGGTGTAAAAAGGGTGTGGGTACGGATTTGCTCTGGAAAGAAACACAGAAAATTCTGCTTAAATATCAAACAAGAAAAACTACACTAAAAACAATCAAGTGAAAAAGCTTTCCATGAGTCTTCCTTGTGAAATGGTTTGGGGTTTCCACTTCCCCAGAAGTGCTCTGAGTCCATCAGAGTCCATCTGTAGAATATTGCATGACAGTGCTGGTGCAGAACCCAGAACCCTTTGCTTCACTAAAGCCTCAGCTTTGTCAGCTCAGGAGGCACGACACCGAGATCAGCTAATGTGTGATTACAGTCAAAGAAAAAAGCTCAGTTAGGGGACTTTTCCTAAATGCTAATTTCTCTTTCCTGCCCCCCAAGAACGATCTCTACAACCCAATCTCTGAAAGGAGAGGTTGTGCTTAGCAGAGGTATGAGAAGGAATACTGTTCAACCCCAAATCTGGTTTATTTATATATTACACCTGGATATAAGAGAAAAAAGCAGCAGCAGAACATAGGATTTTTCCAAAGGAAGCAAAGATCTACAAACACATTTCAAGTTGTCTGAGCCCTAGTGCTTTTTTTTCCCTGAAATCCACCAATACTGCTGCAAAACCCATAAGCGCTTTGCAGCATCTTGCTGCTACTCCTTTTACAAAAGCAGGGACCTTAGGCTCCAGGCAAGGCTGGGACCACATTTTTCTGAGACGTGGTAAAAACCAGACAAAAATGCAGTCTTCTCTTGAAAGAGATGACAGCCTAGACAGTCAAAACAAAGATAGGAGAAGAAAAAATGACAGAGTGAAGGCAGCCCAGTGCTGTGCTGCAGGTGGTGTGCCTCTGGTCCGGAGCACACTGCACAGGCAAAAGAAAACCAGCTGACTACTGCTCTGCAGTTCTGAAGACGTTACCACAAAATTAACTGAAAAGAGAAAGCAATGCTTTGACAGGCAGAATACATAATGTAGTATGTTATCACACATCCATACACACTCCTATAAAACTTATTGTGGCAAAGGCAACATACTTCGAAGATGAATTCTTGTATGACAGAAAGAGCGGCACAGCACCAGAGTTCACCATACTTGCTGCTGAAGCCTTGTTCCCTCCAGATGTTACCTTTAATAGCGAAGTTGAAGAAAGCAGAACTCCTGTCACCATTGCTGGACGCCTCGCAGCAGACAGTGCCGGTGCTTCTGAACATGCTGGCATTAATGGTGCTCTCAACCAGGATCCGCTCAAAGGATGGCACCGACGAATTTGTGTAACTGACTTTTACATCCATGGGTGATATTGTTGGTGAGTCAAAGCACCTGGGAAAAATAACACCGACAGTTACCTGCTGTGGACTGCTCCCTGGAAAGAATGGCAAGTCCTGCTGGGAAGGCAGGCAGCCACAGGCACATTACCAGGAACTGAAACAACATGGTTCCACAACGGGACTGAGCTGAAGAGCTTATCCTCAAAGCTTAGACCACCCACAGTCCCTCCTTGCCTTTCACGTAGTGGGTAAAACTGATAGAACAAGTCAAAGGGACACCACGAGGTCTCTGCTGTTGGCTAGGGACACAAACAAGTCTGTAAGTCCACCACAGTTTTTGTAAGCACTAAGCCTGCATCTCCAGCTTCAGCTTTAAGCAGTTGTGGTCCACTTCCTACTCTCAAATACTCTCCCCAGGCATTGTTTTATTATGGCACCAAAAACCCAATGATTTACATACACCACCACCTAGCTTGCACGCAACTAGAAAACAGCCAGATTTGTTCTTTCAAGATGCTACTGGTTAAACTCATAAGAAGTATGCACCCCTTTTTAAAATTAACATCATATATTTACTATATGAGCACATAGTTAAGACAAAAAAGTACAATTACAAAAATTAGGAGAATAACAAGAAAGAAGTTATGCAGGTGGGAGACCCGTAACTTGCTAACATGAGATCCGCAACCACAGTATCCATAGTACAAGCAAATAAAAATCCTAAAACGTGCTTCACAAATGCTCACTTCACAGCGAATCTCTACAGGCCTTTTGGAAACTAGACAGGCAACTAGACATCAGGTTTTACTCATAATAACTTCAGACTTGTTTACTTGTCATATGCTTCATGTGAATAGAAATCTAATTACTTTATGTCTTGAAAAATTATATCATTACACAACAAGACAAAAGATAACAGCCATATTCACAAGTGATTCTGTGACTGTCATTCTGTGAAATTGGATAGAGAATGTGTGTCATTTGGGGCCAAACTGATATAAACCTTAGCTAGCCTGCAGCGGAGAGGAAGTTTGGCTTTTATTTTTCCACAGCAGAAAATGTTGATGATTCTCCCTTCAAGGATGGGATGCAAAGGAGTAATGAAATGTACTGCTTCCCTCCCCTCAAACCAATGCAAATAATGCAATACCTAAAGTGATGAAAACAGTGATGCAATGTAACTGCTACCAAGTCATTTTTCAGTCTTAATTTTTAATTGTAAATTATGTATGTTGCACCTAGAATTGGTTTTGGATACTCCAGCTGCTTAACTCACCTCTGTTCAGTTCCTGGGCAAAAATACCAGTATATGGTAGGGGCTGGGAACCCAGCTGCCACGCACTGGAGAATGCCATTGCTGAGTATATCCAAAGTAAGGATCTCCGGTTTTGCTGCAACACACACAAATGAGAGTCCCATGTTAGGGGAACAGAGAATCTGTGTTGACACATGCTTTTCACCTCAGCAACTTGCGTGTGCTATTGTTACCCATGGAGTAGGGTGAACTGAGTGAGTGTCCCATGGTCCTACAGCACCGACCAGCTGTGAAAATCTCAGTGCTTACACTAAATGCCTGGGTTGGATTTCAGAACACCTTACCTTCATCATGCATTTGGTTTGATGGAAGATCCTAAACCAGTAAAGCCCAGCACTGTGTTTTGAACAAGACAGTTCCAGTTCCTGCAGAGGAACTCTACTGGCCTCCAAAAAGGACAGTTTCTCCACAGTTCTGTGTGCTACATCTGCCAAACCACACCTCTCCTGCATGTGCCCACTTTAGTAAATGTTACCACCGTAGCTAGTGAAGGAACTGCACTGTAATGCAACCAGTGCTCATCTCCATCCCACAGAGGGCCTGCATCCCAGTAAAACACCAGCCCAATGTCACAGGCCTTCAGGCAAGGACAACACCTACACAGCTCTGGCAAATATTAGAAAGATTTATTTCTTGGAGAACTTGAATTAGAAGCTGTATTTCCCATAGCTATCTTAGCTTCCTTGCAAATTAAGAAAAAGACATTAATGGCAAAGCCAGACTATATGCCAAAGATGTTACTCACTTGGCACAAATTAATAGTCCATTAACAGTTAATATAACTTTACAAAAATGTAAGATGAACTTTTAATATTCTAGGAGTTGTGACACTGTATTGACAACAGTGGAAAAAGTAGATTTATTTCAGATAAAATCTATTGCAATGACTGCACACAGTTTTTAATGAATATTCTACTGGCTGACTAAACGACAGGCAATAGAACACATGCACACTCAATCACGTGGCATCTCCTCATGACTCATGTTAGGAGAACTCAATGTTCTTTCCTTTCTAAATCCTCATGTTGTGTTTTATGCAAACCACTCAGAACCGAACATTGTTGCAAAATGTTGAGACAGGTTTTCAACATTACTCGTTTGGAGCAGAACTTTTCGATAGCAGGCAGCGTATCACACAGTCTCAGCATTCATGGAGTGTACATAATTCACCTTTCTGAAGCTCCTATCAACGTGGCTGAATTGTGGAACAGTAATTAGTCACGTGCAAACAGTGTGTTTAGGGATACGCTGTGTGTCAGGCAACGTCACGAGACGACACAACTCTGCGTCACGTCTCAGCACCTGCACACCTCTCTTAAAGATGTCTTGTCTGATCTGAGTTTCTGAACTGCTTTCTAGCTCTCGCTGGCACTGATTCAGAATGCAGCAAAGATTTAAAAGAGGTCACTTTCAACTCGGTGCTCTGTGTAACAACATTGTGGATTCAATTGCTTTATTTATCTATGTCTTCAACATTAGCACAGGAAGATAAATGTCTAAAAACAAACATCAAATAGGTATTGTCTATCAGCACATGAAGAGAGAGCATTCCTTCTGCAGCCGTATTTTCTGGATTGGACTGAATCTTTTCATAGCACGACGGTGACTCCTCATCTGTTCACTGCATATTGCCACAACAGGAAAAATGCTGAGCCTGGCTTCATGTGACCACTAATGCTGCAACCAGTTTTCTCTTTGCAGCATGAGTCCCAACTGCACAGTATTAGACAGTATTTTGTTGACTATAATTATACCCAGATATTATTTTGCATTAAATGCAGACGCTAGCTTCAAGATCCCTCCACTAATTGCGAAATGCACTGTAACTTGCCACTCTGGAGATTTCTACAATTTCTTAATTGTAACTCAGTTCAGCATGCTGCTTGTCAAGTTGTAATTTTCTCTGTGGCTCCTAATTTCAGAGCTCCTTCCTTTCCTCCGTAACACTTGCTACGACTGACTACATTTTATTTTAGCAATTTAGTATTGTTTCAGATTAGCATATGCAATTGCTAAATGTGTTTAAAGCTCAAGCAAGTATTTCTGCACAGGGTTTTTCATGTCTTTCAGCAAATGCTTCAGCATTGATTTGTGTTTATGTGAAGATACCCTCCTGATTATGAATCCTGTTTTACCTGTTTGATTGCTTTCTGCTGATTATGTGCCCGAGCCAGACTTGTAAACATCAGAAGCTAGATCCCAGCTATTTATGCAAAGTTCCTAGTGACAACAAGGCCAGGCCAGGACACATGATTTAGAACAGTATCTGGCCCACCCACATGAATGACGTTTTGTAGTTGCTGTGCTATTTCAAACAATACTTTATGTTGTCATGCAGTTTGTATTACAAACCTAAATGATGAGCATCTCGTGTGCTACTGAAAACAGGAAGTTGTTTTTCCTAAAAACATACCCTTTGAAGGACCAGTCTGCTTCACCTCTTTTCAAAAGGAAGAAGTATTTCTAGTAGTTGAGTCAAAATGCCAAAACAAACTCTGAGTCACAGAATCACAGAACCAATAAGGTTGGAAAAGACTGCTAAGATCACCTAGTCCAATCATCAACTCATCCCCACCATGCCCACTGATCCATGTCCCTCAGCGCCGCATCTTCACACTTCTTGAACACCTCCAGGGACGATGACTCCGCCACTTCCCTGGGAAGCCTGCTTCAATGCATTACCACTCTTTCTGAGAAGTTTTTCCTAATATCCAAGCTGAACCTCCCCTGGCGCAACTTGAGGCCACTACCTCTCATCCTAGAGAGCTGAGTGTATCAAACCCATCCATTTCAGCAATGTCTATAGCCCACACAGGGCTGCACTGCGTAGTAACCAGGGCTCTGCTGAGATGGCTTCAATCTCTTACTTTTGTTCCAAGACTGATCTTACTGCTTCCAAGACTTCCAAGTTGACGACTTCCAAGTTGAAGCAAGAAGGAAGGAGACCCAAATGCTGCTGGTTGCACGGACAAGCCATTTGGAACTAAGCCACACATGCTCTCTCCTGTCACAGCCACACTGCTTCACCATGCTGTTCCTAGAGTGGCTTCTTCACCATGACCCATAGAGGTTTCAGCTTTTATCAAGTAGCAGCCTCCTCAAAAGGAGTAACACAGAGTTCCACACTGAGAACTGACACCTGATGATGACAAAACTGCTGTTTTTTTATGTTACTTCGTCTACATTGATCTTGAGCAGAAGAGCCCTCAGGCCCCTGCTCCCAGCACACATGATGCTGCAAGTTGGAAAACATCACTCAGCCTCATGGGAACTGAGGGCTCCACAGACAACCTGTGATTTCTTCCATTTCTTCCCAGAAACTAAACACCTAGTTCAGCACTTAGCTCCACTAATCGGTACAACAGCAGAATTCCCCCTTGTGACTGCAATCCACACTTATCGAAGGTGGTAAAGAGTAGCTGAGATTGCCAGTGCTCTCACCTCAAAAATCATAGCTAGGGAACTGAAATGCACAACAAAAATGACTTCATTCATAGAGAAAGGAAGAAATGCCATGTTCCAAAAGGAGCCCAACTGACATTTCTAGACCCAAACCGCAGAATTGCAAATACGTCATTGCCACTACAGATGTTGGCATTCATTGATACATGGGAAGAATTCAGAAATTAGTATCTAGGATTTTGTGTGTACGTGAAAGTCTCAAAGTCTCTGCATGAGCCCATGCCCAGAGAAAGACCGCTAAAGACCCAAGAAACACTGCTAAAGCTTTGCAACACTTCCTACACATTTTGTTGTCGCAGGCTTGCGGGCATCTCTGTCTACCTTGCCTTAGTTTCTCCAGTTTGCCTGCAGTCCCCTCCTTAAGCTTTGCCTTTAGCAGATGCCAATATCTGTTTGCTGAGAGCATGAAATTCTCTAGCAGAGAATTGTTTGGCTACAAAGGACAGTTTCCTGAACGTTTCACTTAACTCATTTTTAAGTTCAGCTTCTGTCTTGAATAATGCTGTTTGGAACGGAGATGCTCTGTTTTACAAGCACGTAAAAATGACAGTGTGTGCATTTGTAAAGCTATGCAGACTTCTCTAAAACAAGGGAGATCTATTTTATTATGTAGAAGTACTTAGATGCCAAAAGGCACAAGTGAATAGTTCTAGTGACAAATGTTCAAACTGTACATCTAACTCAAAAAACTTGAAAAAAATTAATAGCTTAACTGGGTTGCCAAAAATGCAAATTATATACATGTCATCCTTGTAAATCCTGCTCCACCTTAAATTATCAAAAATGTTCATTTTTGAGACCATCTTTCCAGGTGTTGAGATGTTTTTTCCCCTGTGTAAATTATCTACCTGCTCTCCAGCAGCCTCTAGAGTACATTTGCCAGAATGGAAGGTCATGCTGGATAGGAGGTGGATTTGTGTAAGTACTCTGCACTTTTATATCTTGACATTTAAATAGTTTTGCAGCATGTGCTTCACTTCAGAAAACCTCTCATATGCTGAACCACACTGTGACATCTTGTGCATATATTATGTTGTATAAAATACAATGACTGTGATAACGAAATATTTCAGACTGTTCACTTCACTTACTTTTCACATAGACATTAAATGTTACAGAGGAGCTGCCATCTGAATTGGACACAAAAAATGTGTAAATGCCTCCCTCTGTTCCTTTTAATCGGGTAAGGTGAAGTTCACTTGTATAACTGTAAAGAAAAAAAGAAGCATTAGTGATGCTCAGAAGTTTTGGCCAACAGGTAACTGCTGCACAAAAAGCTAAGGTAGAAAGTAGTAGTGTGCTGTCTTCTGCATACACTGGGTGGTGGTGGAGGGTCTCCACATACAAACTCTGAGTTCTTACTTTAGCTTGCTGGGCAGCAATGGCATCTTGCAGGTGAGTCATGAGGCACACTGGTCCCTCAGGTGGCATGCTTAGCCCAACACTGCTCCACACCCCGACTGGCAGACTTTGCACCAGTCACTGCGGTAAGCCACATGCATGGCAAGACCTTTCAGAAACAATTTTCTTGCCATCTCCACTTTCATATTTTCAGAGCAGACTCTAGTTTGCTGTTTCAAAGTGAAATCAATAGCACTTAAAGCCATTCTTATTACCTGTTATTGCCCACAGTCTTGAACTTGACATAATGGTCCGATGAATTCTGTAACGTTTCATTCATGTACATCCAGACTTCTTCCTTCGGTTTTGGATACGCCTCATATTCAACTGTTAAATTTCCATTTTGTCCTGCATTTATGTCTATTGTGGTATTCATTGTTGCAAACAAACGGACAAATCCTTTAGCTGATAGCCATAATAGGAAAAGAAAAACAATTTCAGGGCCATTTAGGAGACTGCTAGTACTCTAACCACACTTATGCTACTTCAAGATCAGTGATCACACACCCAACTGTGAAACAGGAAACCTTATCTGCAAAGCAGAACTTGAACCCTCACCTGCTAAAACCAAGACCACTAGCTATATATAACAATGAGGCACAAAACTCAAAGCAGCCTTGCATGCTTTAACAGAAAGGATTCCATCTCCTGGTGACAAATGGCCTTTATTAGCTTCTGGAAGAATGCAGGCACGTGCTATGATTCTACTCCAGTGTTTACATGTTTCAAGAAATCGGTCACAAACTGTATGGCATGAAAGAAACGCTAAAAAAGAGCAAGATAAATTGGCCATTTATGACAATATAGTAGAGTATTTAATGATTCTTTGTCAAGTGTAATTAAGAATGACATTACAAATGAAGCTATTAAAAACTGTAATTAGAGAAAAATGCACTAAGTCCACAGGCCTGGATAGCAATTGTCTCAGGCTAAGGCACTTCTGTTCATCTACTGCTGGGTCTTAATCTTTTCTTTGGCAGACACCATTCATCACTGTGTAGTTCCATTCGAAAATATCACACGGAGCAGCATCCTTACTACAGTGGTTTTAATTTCATTAATGAATTCAACAGCTTCAGGATTATTCACTTTGAAAGACAAATTTTTCAGTCCTATTAAATAATTTCATACGGGAATTATCAGCCTGACAGACCGACTGTGAAGACAAGGAAACTTATTTCCTGGGAAAGCTTGAATTTAGCCCCAAAGTCAATCTCAAATCTCTGCCTCTTCCCACTTTCCAGTGATCGAACTGCTGTGGCCAGCTGGGCACCTGAGCTCATGAAAACTGAAGGCAATGGGCCTTGGTGAAAGCATATGGAGCTGACAGAGCACTTGACAGATGCCTCTAAGAAAGGAAGACATACACTCACAGCAAGTATGATATAAAATAGTTTGTTATTTTTTTTTTTAAAGAGAAAAAAAGAGAGATTGTTTTAAATCTGGAAATTTAAGATTTTTATTCCCTTTGAGATCATTTTTCTATTTTCTGTACAAGCACAGAATCCCCGTTGCAACTGTATTCAAAATTGTAGCCAAGAGCCTGCAAAAAAACACTTATTATCATGCTGTCAATGCCCAGAATACTGTTCTAGAAACTATATACAGTTACATAAATCATTTAAAAAAGTAAACAGGAATTTTACCAAAATAACGCTATTTCTTGGAAACCTTTTGCCTAACATTAAAGCCACAGTGATTTAGATTCTCACACAACCCCAGGATCCCTCCAGTATGTTCTACAGATCAATTCTCATGATCCTGGGAGATGGTATGGGTTAGATAAATATAGCCAGCTTGACAATGAACAGTGAAAGGAATCCAGGAGACGGAGTTTATTTTATTTTAGGTCAAATTTGAGAGGGCTTGGGGAGAAAAGTATCTCAAAAATGAAATATTCCAGCTTTTCTCTGTTATTTTTTACTAAGTATAAACTTTGTATTTTACTAAATACAAACTTGTTGCTTTATTTTCTACTCTTTACAATGCTGTGCTTTATTTTAGTCATCAGACTTTCCAAAGTCAATCCTTTTTAAAACCGTATTTGCATGCATAGTAGTCCAAAGAATTCCTCTAGTTAAGAACTTCCCTCCTCTTATAATAAAAGCTTTCACATTGTTCTCCTCGGGGAAAAGATTTTCTTTCATACTTAACACAGTTTCACTCTTTTACATATGAATCTCGTCTCCTTTGAAAAAATAAAATAAAAATGAGGAAAATGTGTTATGAGCCCTACTCCCTCAAATGGCACAGCAAGGCTAAGTGCACTCAGACCTCTGCAACTAGGCTGGAGATCTATCCCACAGTGGTCAAGTGCTTTTTAGGTTTTTCAGTTTACTTGGGAAAGCAAGCAATGTTGCAGGGTATTCGTTTCCAGAAAAACAGATTTGCTAAGGAAGAGAACACAAGGCCTGGCACACAAAGAACACAGCAGTCTCAATTGCCCTTGGTTGCCTTGGAAGGTGAACTGAAACTATTTTAACCAACTACACATACTTGGTCAGAATTATGAAGGGTATGTCCTTAATTAGTTTATGCAATGAGCATTTTTTTGGCAGCTTTTAAATCTGAATGACACTGTATACCGTACAAGCTAATACACAGCAGCTGAGGTCTAAATGAGCCTGTTATTAAACAAGGGGAAGAGGGGAGTTTGCTCACTGGTAAGGGACATGATCCCCAAGCCCAGGGAAGTGATGGATGGCGGATTTACCATGGTGGTGAGCTATGGAGCAATTTCAGGCATGCACACTGCAATGTTCCCCACAGCATCATTTTAAATTCAGATATATATATAGCTTCTCCTATGTAAAAAAACATTGGCATGCCAATGTCAGTGAAATTTCCCATGCTTGGAAAGCAGGTACTGAAGATACGCTTTGTGCTCAGGCTGCCAGATTACTAAAGCGTAGGGATAGTACTAGGCAAAGGTAAATTACTTGCTTCATTAAGACTGGATTAAATTTAAAATTAAACCAGAAAGGATGAGAAAAACCAGAGAGATGGAAACACTGTTGGGTGGTTGTTCCAGTATCACAATCCAATAATACGCAAAGGGCTGCAGAAATTAAAGAAGCTGCACACTCCACAGCCCTTCCTGAACCACCCCAGTATGGTACCAGTCTGAATTAACCTTTTAATAAAGCAACTTATACATTCAGCTTTGGGGAAGAGAGAAGGAAGGGAAAGATACTCTACTCAGTATTCTTACTTTCCACCTCCTGCTATTAGAAATGTTAAGATTTCTATAGGAACTGATTACCTAGTGCTTTCAAGGTTACCGTGGCATTGGTTTTTCCAAAAGGGTTTTCTGCTTGGCATGTGAATTCTCCAGAATCATTAACTCCCACTGAACGGATGTTCAACGTTAATTTCCTTTCGTATCCATAATCACCCAAATTTCTGCTTTTGCTTGTAACAATCTGTCGGTAAAAAACAATTAACATCTAAAACACTGTGTATGCTGCATCTTTCTTCGATAAATTAAAAATAGAAGTAATTATAACTTCACTATATTAATATTCATAACTTTAAGCCGGAATAATAAGCCATCACGACAAACCTGTCACTAGAATCTCTCCATGCAAAACAAGCGTGTGATCAGCTGTCTTTGAGATACAATGTCCTTTCCCAAGTTCTAGTCCTTCCTTCATTCCTTCTCTCTCCAAACCCCACTCTAGGGGCACCCTTCTGCTGCACTTCATGGCTTTCCCATCTTATGTTTCAAAACAGCACTTTCAGCTCCACAAAAACCCGGGGGAGCCCCAAGGGCACACAACGCCTCGTGGCCACATTCCTCCTTCGTCAGGCAAGGACTCAAGTGGGCGTCCACCCGCCTGGGAGAGACCAGCCCAAAACACAGAGCTGAAACTCCTATTTCTTTAAATATTTCAGTCCTGTGGTGACAATGGTGTCATGCCCAAGGCCAGATCCAGCTCACTCTGGCTGCACTTTTAATGATGATGAAGGAGAGGAACTGACAGAAGATTTTACTTGCATTAACAAATCACAGAATCACATAGTATGGTTTGGGTTTTATTTTCTGTATCAAGTTTTGATTCCTTCTGAGCTATACGAATCACCACTAGAAATCTATTTTACATGGAGCTGCTTGCTTATAGCAAATCTCCTAATTTTCAAAAGCGGTGATAACTTCTGTCATATAAGGGAAAAGATCTGTATTTTTTTCCTTAACCTATTCAGAAAGGATTCTGCATACACAAATTTTATGTATTCTGTTTCTGTACCAAATTTAACTTGATAGTCAACATTTAAAAGATAGCATCCCCTGTTATTTATCAGAAAGGACAGAAAGGTCAAACTTATTTGGCAAAAATATTTTCCTCGTGGCTTTTACTCATAAAATGAAAACTTACAGGAAGACCCCAATTTCATCACGTGCTAACCAAGAAAAGTGGGGGGAAGAACAATAAAAGACATGCAGTTCTTAAATAAAAAGACTTGTGGTTGAGCTTGGCACAGAACCAAAAGCCTCATCTGCAGGTCCCACGCTGCCTTCGCTTCACTCAGAGCCCCCTAGCCCTCGGAGCTGCGAGGTGGGATTTCTGGAGACACGAGCACTTAGCGAGAGACACTGTGCCAGATACCCAGCCCCAGGGAGCGGGCCTCCAGTTTGCTGTTTGCCTGAGGACGTGCGATTTATCCAAACATCACAGAAGCCTTTTTTCCATGCATAGGTAGACTGAAAATTATGTATTCTGGTCACTAGCACTAACAGTAAAGGTCCAGACAATTAGCATGGGAGCACATACAGCAGGAGTTACCAACAGGTCTCCACAGAGGCTTTTAATTCATTCAAATTTTGGGGTACACCCACAAGACTATAAAGTGGTGCCTGGGCCCTCTCTTACTGACAATTTTTCGATACACAGGCCTGTGTTTCCAGCACCAAGGTGTCCAGGGGAGGGGACCTCTCTGCCGCTGGTCTTCAGCAGAGCTGTGCTGCCAGTAACCAACTCCCATGGAGTATTTACGTTGCTAATAATTTAATTTGGTCATGTCAGGCAGCAACTTCGGCAATCGCTACAGGCAGTTCACTAGTTCATTTTTCAGAACTTCCCTAGTTAGTGAGGCACACCATATAATTTAAATGAATTAATCATTCCTGTGACTGCTTTACTACTATTCCTGTCACATACAATCCCATGCTAATTAGCAGGTATTTTACCGTTAATGATAACGACTAGAATATGTAATTTGCAGTCCATGCGTTGATATTTGCTGCTCCCATTGATTGCAGTGTGATGTGTAGGCACTCTGTGCTTCCGTATTTAGGCAGCCCAACAGAGGTCACCTAAACTTCACATTGAAAAGATGAACTTCTCTTCTGTTTGGGAAGAGAAGCCGGTGCTGATGCTCTCCCTCCACCCAAGCTTGGTGATTGTGGAGGTCCACGTGGGCACGGGCAGTTGCTGGACCCTTATCAGTCTGTAGGATGTGGCCCTTTGGGAAGGCAGCAAATCCAAACCGACCTCACGTCAGGGATGCAAGACAATGAACAATTTGCGTACTGTGCTGAGGCACACACGATGCTGCTAAAGGCACTCACCCCACTTTTGCGAGAAATCCAACTAGCTTGCACGCTGCTATCCACATCCGTGATTATGCATGTAACTTCAAATTCTTCTCCTTCTTTGAGAAGCTCATAGCTTTTGGATAAGGTAATGACTGGAAGAGCTTTGTGAACTGGAAAACAATTTAGAAGTGCATTACTTTTCATTAGCTTCAGAGTTTCCAAGGGGGGATAAAAATCAACAGTCATTAACTTTCCAATAAAATTTCAGGCTTCCAAGAGGCATTCAAATTTCTTTAACACATTGCACAGTTGTTTCTTTACAACAAGCACATTTCTGCTTCAATCTTCCTTCAAATTAAATTTAAAGTTAGGTAATACTTGTTAGAGCTTAGCAACTTGCATGATAAACTTGAAAACATTGAACCATCGGTGAGACAACTCATTCCTTGACAGCAATTAAAATGTTGTACCATAAAAATGCAGTGATGATCGGTCGCTGGAGAACCACAGCCTAACACTAAGTGCAACTTCTAAATATAAAATGGAACAGCTGATGCAAAGCACTGTCCAACAGGTCCCTGGCAAGCACCTGGTGGAGTCTCTTGGAGGCTTCTATCCCCAGGAAGGCCAGGCGAAGCTCAAGGCTTTCAGTACACCCACCTCTGACAGCACCACCACCTCTGCTCACAACAAGCATTCATGGAAGCCAATGGCTGGAGCCAGGGTCACTGACACCTCTGTCATCTGAAAGGCACGTGCTTACAAGCAGCCTGGGATGGACTGTGCTGGGAAATGCCACAGATTTACAGCCCTGTGGGCTAGCTATACCCCAGTCACAACTCAGGGTGCCTTTTGACAACTCAAGTGCACTTGAGGACTATGTGTCTTATCTCAGCAAAGTTCTTTAACTCTTTGGTCCTTCTACAATTTGCTTTTCTGTTTTCTTAATCCTTTCTTTAAATTTTTCTCATCTGCAAGACTCCAGGCTTGCACTTGGTAGAAGTGAACTTCTCACTAGGGCTTTTATGCAGGAAGACTCACTTTCAAACTGTGACTGCTATGTATCAGATAAGGCATTCCAGGCTCTCTTCCTGCCTCTGACACAGACTTTGTAGTTGTATTAAGTAAATTATATAAAACTTAGGAAAATGCCATGTTTTTCATCCATTCATGTTTTAACAATAATGTTTTCCTCATGTTGCTGCAAGCAGCTATGGGAGGGAACAAAGAACCATGTTTGCTCTCCTCAGATATAAATGCCCACATAAAAAAATCACCCCCCAGCAGTACCCAAGAGACATGAGGAAGCCAGTGCAGAATGCGTGTTGTGTTCTCACCCGCCAGCAACATCTAAGGACCAAAAAAAAAAAAAGGCCATAAAGGCCCTCATTGTTTAGAGCAGGGCTGGACATAAGCACTCCCTATGTTGCAGTAACAGGGTGGTGTATGTTTGAGTACGTGGCACAGTTCCCTGTTTCATGGGCCCCTCTCCTGTCATTCCACACCAGAGACGCAGGCTGGGGTGTTTAAGTGCCATGGTTGTGACTACAAAAGCATTGCCTACCGAAAGTGAAATCTTAGATCTTCAGCTAAGGAGAAAATGGGAATTATAACTGTTACGGATTTAGCACTACAGCACAATAATCACAATGGTGAGGATGACAACAGCGTGACACAGTTTTGTTGCTGGTGGCCTCCAGCAGATGCTTCCACTCACTGCACACTTCCCCCAGAGAAGGAGAACACGGGCAGAGTGCCCAAGTGCTGCAGTCCACCTACTGCTGCCCACCATCAGCGGGCTGTTGGCAATGGATGCCAAGCCAGCACCCTGCTCTTCGAAGTCACCACTGGATCCAGCAAGTACGGGCTTCTACCCCATAAAATACGAAGTATACCAATAGGACGAGCTGCATTCTCTCATGTCAGAGACATGTCAGTTGTGTCAATCAACTGTTAGCAATTTCTTTCTTTGGCCATCCCTGAAAAAACAGTACGAAAATAACTTGTTACAGAACAAACACTAGAGAGAGAGCAAGAATGGACTTGATTTTTCTCAGTCAAAGGAGAATGCCACAGATGCCTGTACTGATTAAACTTTAGTTCTCATTAATAAAAATCTCTTATTCACTAAAATCAATTAAAGTTTTCTGTATTATCTTCCAAATAACCAGGTAAAAGGCTTCCTTGGTTTGCCAGATCAAACTGCAGACTTGAGACAACCCCCACTGGCCACCATAATGCTGAAGAGCACAGGTCTGAGCAGGTCACACCACCACAGCCATAAAGCAGACACCACTATGTTCCTCCCTCTCACTGTTGGAAGGGCAGTCCTCCTTCACAAGCATAACAGGCAATGCCTGTGGCGGCACCCACCTGCTCTTAGCATCATGCATGAAATAAGCCAGCGAGAACCCACCGGACACCTCTCAGAAAGCACAGGGATGACCATCAGGATCCCCATCCTGCACTCCCCATTCAACAACCACCACCCCAACGTGACACTGTGGCCACATGAACAGAGATGCACTCACAGCAGCAGAAACAACACAGCAAACACCTGTATGGGCAGAGGATGCTCCATCGCTAGGCCTCACTGCAGCCTCTGCATCTCCCATGCACGTTACTGGAGACACGTGCTCAGCTGGAGCAACAGATAACTTTATTTAGAGCCTGAGAACTACATGGAACTCATTTACTTGCCCCTGAGGAAATACTGAGCCAGCTTGGCTTGCTGAACCACTCCCTCTGCTTCTCCCAGGAGTATTCACACAGTAGATTAACAACACACAGTGTGATCACAGGCCACACACAACCTGCCTCCGATGCGCTGCGCAGCCAGGCATGTGGCTTTCCGCCCTCCCAAACCCATTGCCCAAGGATGCATGAAGGTGAAATGTAAGAGTTAATCGATGGTTTTGCAGAGGCAAGTGGTGCATCTAGTAGCCAACACAACACACTCCTCATGATCTGCGAGGACAGTCACTATCATGACCGTGAAGATGGAGACAAACAACATTTCTGTGCTCCCCCAAGCTCTGCCTCTCTCTCTTTCAATGCCATCAATTGGTTCTTCATGCTGTCACTTGGGCGCAAGAGGAACGTGAGTCAGGCATCTAAATCTCCACTTTGCCTGCACAAGCTTGTTCAAACCTCAGGGCACTGGTTTGTCCGCCAAGTTAAGCAGCACAACTCACATTTCGTAAATGGTGAAAACAACATCTGGCCATCACCTTAAACAGGAGACATGAGTGATCATGGCCAAACCTGCTCAGAACAGACACAACTCAAGTTTCAAAAGACAGTCTATGCCCTCACACTATTGCTGTCTGCAGCAGCCAGATGGGCCACAAAGCAATCCCTTGGTGCAGAAGCACATCTGGCTTTGAGCAGAAGACTCCAGAATTACTACCTCCCGTCTCCCCATGGGAAGGCCAGGACACAAAGGGATGTTTCTTTTCAGAGCACCTCCCATCATCTTCGGCGAAGGGAAGGTAAAAATCAGGTGCTCTACAAGAAAAAAAAATCCAGCGTTACCTGGCCTCACGTTCAGGAAAATGTGCTCTGATATCTTCTCAACTCCATTATGCTTTGCCAAGCACTGGTAGCAGCCCTTGAATGACCTCTGTACATTCTTTATAATGATGCCTTTCTGTGGATTGGGAATGAACGTCATGTTTTTGGGGAGAGGTTTGCCATCACATTTTCTCAGGGTGAAATTTAAAACATCTGGATCTGTTAGTGGGCACACCAGCAGGATGTCACTGTCTTCTTTTCCATAGATCAGAGAATCAACGAGGAAGAGCACATTTGGATCTGTGAAGAAACACAAAGACCTGTCAGAAAAGCTGCCATTGCAGAGGGTATTTCTGATAACTCTAACACTTGTAACTGGGCACTTTCATCAAAGGAAGTTTTACATTCAGCCAGTAAAACTAAGTATTACCCAATTCAAGTTTTCCAAGAGACATTAACTTTTGTCTTAAAAGAGCAGCACAACAGGAGATGTGCAGTAGCATTCAGTAGCAGACACACTAAAGAATAATGTGCACTAAAAATAATCCTACTGCTTTTTTATTTGTAGATGGAAATGTTTTTTGCCCTGTTTAGCTCCAAACCCCCACCATCCACCCTCAACAACAGTAAACAGATTTTCACAGACCATTAAAAGTAATTTGCTTTTAGCTTGTGGCAGGGCTGTAAGGTTTCATGCCCACAGGAGGATTTTGAAGAAATTTATGAGCAAATGGAGTTGAAAGGCACCAAAATTATGGTTTTCACTTCTGTAAAATACATAATCTAGATGAACACACATTTCTACCAGAGGAAGCACCAAACAATTTCTCTCTCTACTCCCTGAAACTAGGGGTATTTTTAGCTTCTGTAGAAGAGCCTAGGCATACAAACAGCATATCCAATTGAAAAATCATCAGGTAACCTTTCACAAGATAACTTCTCTAAAGCATTTCATCTTGGCCAACCACAGCACGCAAACATACCGTAATTTAAACACTTTTACAATCCAAGTTGAAGCCCATGATAGCTGATGACCTTGAAATGCTAAGAAACTGGCCATTAATAGCAAACAACAATAAAGGATGGTGTGATGAGAAGCACTCTGTAAAAACATATTTCAGCTCTCATCTGCCCTCCCTACAAGGTAGCATGAATTAGAACTGTAGAAACAGAGGAAAAAGTTTTCCTTTTGTTTACAAACTGACCTTGTACAACTTGAGTGGCTAGAGATCAAAAGACTGTAACTTAACAGAGAAGACTTAGAGAAGTCAGTTAAGATGATAGATAATATTCATTTGATTTAAGACAAGAAGTATCAGGTTGAATATGAAGCATGGCGCATTTAGACGAAGGTTGTTCTTCATGAAATAGAGAAGTTAATAGCTGTTTCCTAGGAGAGTGAGGATGTAGATTTAGCCTTTTCTAGTACTGCTGCCCTGGAAGAACCCACAAATGAAAACCTCTGAAACATTAGTCTAGAGCTAGAGAATTGAGACTAACAGAAATGGAAACATAAAGTCTGTCTGAGCAGAAATGAACAGTGATGTTTCGCTGATGTTTTGCACTTAGAGTTGCACAGGTACGTTGTGCATGGCTGTAACTTCTGAGCTGGAAGACCACAGACTAGAAAAGCTTGTGTAAACATCCCTGCTCACAGAGACTTAACTGACTGGTTTCCTCAGGGTCCACTTCCTCCCTAGCCAAGATATCTTCTTCACTCTACAGAAAACATGGCTGCCCAGAGGAAAAAAAAAAAAAAAAACAGGTGAAACACAGAAGAAAGCAACAAAGACCCATTTCACCAACAGCTGAAACTGCAGGGAAGGCCTTGTCAGGGTAAGCAGAACCACTGAAGAGCTCTCCTCCCATCTTCCATCCCCCTCTGGAAGAGAAAACTCATGTTCAGAAGACATGAAAGGATTTGCCTTAGGGAATCCAGGCATAAATAAGGCTACTCATAGTCATGTTCTTTTCTTCACAACTTTCCACTCCAGGCACACACTGGGAAGCGTGTGCCTTCTGAGCGTACCTCCAATTTCCAGCAAAAGACGTGGAGGTGGAAGAGCATTGCTCATGTATGAAAAGATTTGAGATCAAGAACAGACCACTTGATCTCTTATGAAGGTGTTTGAACTAGCTTTACCTTTGCCGAACTTATTAGGATAGGGACACAAACTGCTTCTGTAGATGCAACATAGCCACTTTCTGCCAAAGCAGAAAGGTGAAAGAGACGTGCCTACAGTCTGTCAACACTGCATTGTCCTTGTGATCATGTAGATCCAGATCAGCACACGAAATAAAGACCTGCCACCATTTTCTGTATCACTTGGGACTGTGCAGGACTGAGGCTCTTCTTCTAAAGCTTTATTCCCGGTCCTGTTTTCTCTTCATTTTCCGCTCTGCAAGCACAAAGTGTACAGAGTGATTGTGGCAACCTCATAAGCATCTGAACTCATGGCACCATCTTCAAGGTGTCCTGAGATGTCACTGAACTACAGCTATAAAGGCTGACCCATTGCAAATTGATGGCCAACATCACAAACATTTATTTTACTGCCAAGAACCTGACAAAGTAAAGCCTGAACATTTTTCACACCATTAAGACAAAGAAGTTAACAACATACTGTATGAGGGCCACACAGCTTCTCTGATGCTTTAGTATTCATGCTCAGTGGGAGGGCTGCCTGCTAGGCTAAAGTGAAGGAGTCACTGGAGTGATGGAAGACACAAATGTATCTATGATCACAGCTGTCCAGTATAATTACCATGACCTTCAGGAAAACAGTCATGGAAGATAAAGTCAACAATGTTTGTCATGTATAGGTAAAATATATGCCAGATTTCCTTTGGTCATAGTCTCACAGAAACACAAAAGGTCAAGAAGAACCATCCATGGTAGCTGCATGTCTATTTGGACAACTCAGGGGCTTTGCGACTCCTTAAGTTGTGTGCTCAGTAAGTCAGATATCTTCCATGGGAAGACACTCCTCACTGTGCTGTGCAGTTATCTCCCCACCTTGGAGAACAACCTTGCAGAAATTCCTAAAAGACTGGCAGGGTTCAAGGGAAGCTCTCTGAGGTAACTCCTGTTGGATGAGGAATGCCATCTCTGAGCAGGTCAAAGCTGTAGGACTTTTTTCCATCAAAAGGGAAAAAGGACCACCAGAGCTACGTCAAGCAGATGCAAAACAACCGTCTTCCTTAGAAAGGAAAAGCGAAGGCCAGGCATAGTAAACTGGCAGCTTGAGGACAGCTGATGAAGCCGCAGACCAGGGGCCAATAGAAGTACAGAAGAAATCTGAAGAAGATTCTGGACAAACATGAAGGGTAATAAAGGGTTGGGAAACTGCATCAGAGCAGAGGCATTTTTTCCCCATCTGAGACATTTCTGAGCAGACAGAAGGTAGAACAGGAGCTAGAGGCAGAGGAATTATTTGTTGCCTGCTGGCTTAACCCGAGAGCACAGTCTCAAAAAGCCAAATCCTTTAGCTAACTGCCTCAAAAAATCAAAAGCCTGGGGCCAAACTTTACATGATTCCAAACTGACGGATGGCATGGAATTAAAGACGACATTTCCATACATGCTGCTTGTTTCCTCACAGTACAGCTGACTCACACAACTGATTTAGGTCACCTGACTAGCTCCTAGATAGAGAGCTCTGATTTACATCTCACCACAAAACAACAGGGCTGTAGAAAAACTCATCCAGAACTTTGCAGTGATGAAAAGGCCATTACAAGCAATGAGCTTTTTGTCTGCTGGGCAGGGAAGAAGTTTTCTCCTATCAGATTGTGCTCTCTCCCCGTGCCTCAAACTCATTTCCTCTTCCAGCATTTATTGTCCTGCTATTTTGGGAGTGAGAAAGGGTAGGAGGAGCAAAAATAAAGCCTTCATTAATATTTACCTTTAACAAAAACATAAAAAGATGTGACAATACTCCCTTTGCTTTTGCACACATATCTGCCTATGTCTCTGATTGTTGCATTTTTGGTGTACCACTCTTTCTCGTTGGAACTCCTTGTTTTTGCCGATGGGTCCGAGTTCTGGAAATTCCAAGTCACAGGTCCGTCCTCATTGCACTTCAGCCTTAATTCCTCCCCTTTATTCACAACCAGAGAGGATTCCTCATGAGGCAGTGAACTACCTACAGAAAAAGGCACAAAACAAACGCCTGTCAATACAATGCTTTTTTCCTGCAATGAAATTGTTATTTATATTTACATCCATGCAGTTAATATTTTTGGAACTGTTTCTTAAAAATACAAAGCTGTAAGGGCACTGTACAATTCTACAGACCCCTTTTGCCTTCTAAGACCTTCTGCACACACAATAAATAACCACTGCAGATGGGAAGTGGTCTTTAAAAAAAACTATGCATCAGTTTCTGCAATGGTTTGGCTTCTGAATGGGAACAGACCCAAGCTATTTAAAAATTAAATTCAAGAACATATGAGCCTGATTCTACATGGCAGCACTTTTAATCATTCTTTGTCATTTAGTCAGTATGTTGCCAAGAACTAAACTTTCCTTGCTCAACAGTTATTATTTTTAACTGCTCTCTGACGTACTCAGAAGCTCCACTCACACTGTTAGACATGTCCAGTTTAATGAAGGCACTATCATATACTTCCCACACTTGCTTATTTCTTTTGTGAAGGTAGTGATTCGTCATTTATTAAGCAGACAAACAAACAAACCATGTGAAATTTCCTTCAAGCTTCCATCCCAACACTACCAAACTATCGTCACTGAGTCACCAAAGCTGCTCAAATTGAGTTCTTACCATGTCCTTCACTGAATATATAATAACCAAACTTTTCAAGAGTTGCTGTGTAAAATCAGCAGCCTCAGTTCATAGTTCCCAATCACCTCCCAGCTTACATCGCGTACCTGGAAAAAGAAGGGCTTTCAGGCTTCTCTGGCTCCATTATTTAGATTGGTGAAGTACGGATTTGCTGTGTTAGCATACCCCGACAGGAAAGTGTCAGTGAACGTACAAAACAGAGCTCAAAGCTGAAAAAGCTGATAAATTCTTACTACTGGGAGCACACTAGAATATCACAATGATGTACATAAATACTGAGGTAGTATTGAAGAATAAGCCCTTCTCCTTCCAGAGCAGCTCTTCAGTCCTACAAATGACCCTTAGCATTCAGTAAGAGCCATCAGCTAACGTCCCTCTTATGTGAAGCACAGCTGTGTAAGGCCATGCAACATCCATATCTAGCAGCAGTCATGCCACTGAAAACACTATCTGCATTCAAAAGCACTCTCTAGGGCTCATTTCAGAGGCTGAATTTCCCTGCCCACACAGATGACAACAGACACTCAAGCAAAACAATCAGATAATTAGCTGAGAGGAGATTGTGTTGTCCAGACTTAATTCACTCATCTCACAGCTTTAGTTATTCTTAAAGGTGCACACTGGACTGAGACCAGCTCAGGTAACTGCTCCCCTTCCTGCCAAACCTAGCAGCCAGGACAGAGTAGAAAGCAAAGAATGCTCAGACCAACACAGTCTAATTTCTTTGTGCTCTGGGTTTTGGAGGGACCTCTCATTCTCTCTCCACCTTCCTCTGATTAAAATGTATGTGGTAGTGTTCAACCCAACAGGCAGTTATTTTTCAGCGCCACCAGCAATTTTCCACATGAAGTCCACTAATCCTGCATATACGTTTCCGTGACTGAACGTATAAACAAGTATCCTAGAAATAATAATTGCCAGGAAAAGGCGGAAAAAAATCACTTAATTTCAAATCTGCCACCTTAAAGTGCAGGTGTGAGCTGTGACACGGCAGCTCGTCCGAGGAAGGTCCACCATCTCCAGAGCAATGGAGCTCAGCCAGCGGTGGCTCTGCAGGCAGGGGAGCAGGAAGGCCCCTCTGCCCTCAGTGGGGAGCCTGACAGCAGGCAGTATGGGACATCCCAGCATGGAGATCTCTGACTTGGAAACCCCTCAGATGAGGGTCAGCAACTTGCAACACCAGAGAAGGCAGAGGGCTCTGAGAAGGTCTCATGAAAAGCCACAAAGGCCCTTCATGGAGATCTCCTTAGAAGACTTTCCTGCTGCTTCCCACAGGCCACTTGGGTACTCCAGTGACAGATGACATGAGCTGCACAGAACAGCAAAAGTGCAGGGCTGTATGGCCACCCTGGCACCAGGTCCTCATGCTGCAGCCATGATGCAAACACCAACACTTCACCTGCTCACACTATGCAAAGGCAGCCCCCCTTCACAAGCACGAGGATCAATGCTCAGGATGGCCCATCATCACCTGCTCCTAGCATCACGCAGGAAATGAGCCAGCGAGAACCCACCAGACACCTCTCAGAAAGCACAAGGATGACCATCAGGATCCCCACCCTGCACTCCCCATTCAACAACCACCACCCCAACGTGACACTGTGGCCACATGAACAGAGATGCACTCACAGCAGCAGAAACACCACAGTAAATTGCTGTGCATGCAAGGAACACTCCCTCGCTAGGCCTCACTGCAGCCTCTGCACCACCCTCACACATTAGTGGAGACGCATGCTCAGCTGGAGCAACAGATAACTTTATTTAGAGAGCCTGAGAACTACATGGAACTCATTTACTTGCCCCTGAGGAAACACTGAGCCAGCTTGGCTTGCTGAACCACTCCCTCTGCTTCTCCCAGGAGTACCTACGCAGCAGATTAACAACACACAGCATGATCACAGGCTCTGAACTGTCCACACAAAACCCGCCTGCGATGCACTATGCAGCCAGGTGTGGGACTTTCCTCCTTCCCAAACCCACTGCCCTAGGGCACAAGGGTGCACGAAGGTGAAGTGAAAGGCTTAATCTGCGCATTCACAGAGGTAACGGACAGATCACAGCCAAGTGGTGCACAGACCGATGTCTTAACCAACCTACAAAAGGAGCGCGGATCTGTCTAAACCATACACATCAATCACTGTGATAGGCACAAATGCTGAGGGGTGCTGCAGTAACAAACCTGTCCCCTCCCGAAGACCAGCTCTTTAATCCTACCAGTAATCATGACCTCATGCCCTTCTACGGCGTAGCAAAATATTGCACAGTTGGGCTTAACCTGTGATACCCATGTCAGAAAGAGGGAAACATTTCTCAGAAAGTATCACCACTTGAATCCTACAACACTCTCCAGGGCTCATTTCAGAGGCTGAATTTCCGTGCCCACACAGATGACAGCAGACACTCAAGCAAAACAATCGGATAATTAGTTGGGGGGAGATTATGTCGTCCAGACTTAATTCACTTATCTCACAGCTTTAGTTCTTCTTAAGGTGCATACAGGATTGAGATCAGTGCAGGTAACTGTCCCTCTTTCTGACAAATCCAAGGAAGCAAAAGATGCTCAGACCAACACAATCTAATTCGTTTCTGGTCTGGGCTTAGGGGGGAGTCACTGTTCTCCCCCCATCTCCCTCTGATTTATACGTTTATGTACAATCCAACAGGCCGCCAGTCCATCAGCGCCTGTTTTTCCAGCATCACCAGAAATTTTCCACATGAAGTCTGCTAATCCTCTACACAAACTCACATGACTGAACATATAAACAAGCATCCCAGAAATAATATTTGCCAGAAAGATATAAAAAACATCATTTCCTATTTTTACACAAAAGTCACAAATGTTATCTACTCTTTTCCTTAGCATTCATTATACCTATTCAGAGTTCAAATTTTGTAACTTTTGTTACCAGGACCAGCTACGTAAGTTAGTGAGTAGTTTTTGCAGGTGGTAAACAGCACAGCAGAGCATAACTCTGTCCAGGGGCACAAGAAATACATCGCATACTGGAACTGAGAAAAGAAAGGCAAGGACGGAATAAGCACACTGTGGCATCCCACAACAAAAGCCACGGTATTTCAGTTGAAGCCACCACGCACATTTCAAGACAATCTTTTTATGGTTCCTTTTATGCAGCCTACATTTTCTCTGCAAAACAAATTAAAAATTGAATCAACACCTTGCGCAAAGAATTCCCACAATCTAAAGTTTTCTGTCACCTTCCCAATATAAGGCATCTTCAAAAAAAGGAAATACAGCAGTGTTAAGGACAACTTAACAGGTGGCAAAAGGAAGGACTACCAGATGTGTTTAGTGTTATGCTCCTAAATACCCTTGATCTTTAAAACAGAATTAAAACTGTGCTTAGGAAGATGGGAATGACTTGGTATCTTCTGTTCAGAGGAATAATTAAGCAGTAGAAATCTGAGAGTTTAACCAACAACTCGTAATCGAATGTGTTAATCCCTAGAGCATATGTCCATTTGCCATCTCTTGATCTTTTCTCAGATTGCTAACGCTTCATGTCTAAGACTGCTCCACTTGTACCCCAGCCAAAGCACGAGGGAGCTCTTCCAGGCTCATTGTAGCCTTTGTGTGCTCCAATAACACCAATTATAAACATATAACCATAATGGTAACACTAATTACCTGGGAACTGGGTCTCTTGGCAGGCTACATGGGGAGGATGAGATATGGAGTCTGCTGCCTCCTCCTGGGGCTCCACGTTCACCCCAGGAAGACACATTACTTTACCAGTAACCAGTGGGATTGCCAGCTCTCTGAACAACAGGATGGAGGAACTCACGGCTGTTTCAACTGAAGATTTCCAGGTGTGGGACAGATACAGACTACAGATGTGTCTCAGTATGCTTCTACTCTCTCCTTACCTCCTTACATCTTGGAACAGGACATGAACCATAATCTCGTTATTCAGCTGACTGTCCCTGTCCCAGCCTCAGCAAAGCCCACCTTACCACACGGACCCCACAGGACAGGGAGAAGAGAAGAAACCCATCCTCTGCCCCCTTGGCTCCTCCGGGCTAGGGGGAGCAAATCACTGTACTGTTGGCCCATGGTCCCACCATGAAATATCCAACCCTCCCCATGCGCTGCACAGCCAGAATACCACAGAGGGGCTCTGGATGACCCTCTGGAGTTGTCCTGAGGGGCAGCCAGCAGGTGATTATAATATGCTAACAAATACTTCATAATTAACAAACTGAAAAAATGTACCCATAAAATGAATTACAAAGCTCAAAGTTGGACAGCCCAAGACTCATTCTGGATGCTCCAGATCTGTGTCCCACAAGTAGAAAGAGTCACTTCCACTACCCTAGCTTCTCCCTGTAAAATAACAAATCTGAGTTAAAAACTACAGTGCTGGCATCACTTGTGAACAAGGCTGTGTAACTGAAAAAAGAAGCAGAATGTATGAATATATAACAAACAGCTTCTTAAGCCCTAAAAATGGAGGGAGAAGGAGGAATGAGGGGGAGTACAGCCCTGGTGACTTCTGCATGCCGAAGGAACACCTGGAAAACCAGGCTGGAGGAAATAGAAAATGAAACAGCTCTAGATAATACCAATAGGAAATGCAGGTCAAATTGCAGGGATATGATTACCGACAGCAGAATGTTCCTGTAACAATTAAGAGATGTGCAAACAAAAAAGCTTTGGCTAAAGAGCGCATCATTCTGGAAAAAAAATGGTTTATGTGGGAGCTTTTTCAGCCTCGGCGACAATGCTACCGTAGCAGGGAGAAGCATATCAGGTGCACAACCCTATCATGCTCCTTAGAGCCTAGAGATCATCTCCAGCTGCAGAGCAAACAAAGGAGGTGGGACTGCCATGGGATAACATGAAGAGTCAGGCAGTGCAGATTTTATTCCCAGCTCTGCCACAGATTTCCTGCACAACCCTAGGCCAGCAGCTTAGTCCCTGTTTTCTTTTGCAACTCTTATCTAAACATTAAAAGGAACAAGAAATTTGTGGCAGCTCTATAACACAACAGATTGCTTTCAGAGCAAAAAACAAACAAACAACAACTACAAAAAACCATGTGCCTTATCCCATCCCATTCCACGTTACATTTATCTCAAACATCTCCCAAGACTGGAGCACAGCATAGCTTTACAGTACAGCCACCACGTATGAACACCTCATTGTAATGACCCCTATATTTCTACTGCCACACTGGCTGTTGCTTAATGAGCCCCCACACTCATCTGGAGATCCAGCTGATCTCCAGTAGCTGCAACACAACAGCAGTGCACTTCCTGGGCTTGTGGTGGCCGTGCATGGACCAACCTGTCCTTATCACCACAACGATTCGTATCGAGGCCTGGCCCAGCTTGGGTCCTCTGTGCCCATACCTACCCCTCAGAACCCCCAGACATGAAGGAAATCAGAGATGGCAGGTCCTCCCTGCCACCCACACCCTGCTCATGTCCCATCCCACCCTGTCTGCCAGGACCAAGGGAGAGGCAGTGGCCTGCTAGCAGGTTCATTGCTACCCCACATGAGCGGACTCTTCTCCCTGCCTCCCCAGGGCTGGAGGCACTGCAGGGGCACTAGTGGTTCTTGGGCTTCTGCCTCTTCCCCTGGTGGCTCTCCACAACCTTCACAGTCACCATGTAAGTTGTGCAAACACTGCAGAATGAAAACAATACCCTGGCTTCTGTGCCGGTTAACGTTTTTGCATGACAAACACACTGAGGATCTAAACTTCGAGGACAAAGTGACTTTTGTGTAAGATTGTGGTGCCTGGATGCAATTACACTGCTCTATTTTCATGCCTGACATTCTGGGCACTGACTTTGTTTCAGGGATATCGCACAGACCCCACTCACCGCATTTTTCAGTTTCTCATCTGCAACAACATAAGAGAGCAGAAACAAGAGATAGGCTTTATCAGTTAAAGGAGCAGCTCTGTTGGAGATGCAGTGGTCTAGGGATATCAGCAAGGCATGGCTTGCAGAGAGGTAATATCCTCTTTCAGCATGCCCAGTGCTGCTGGAAAAATGAGCCTGTTTTCAGACACACAAGTATTCTGCAGGTCTGAAAGAAGAGCAGAAGGAAAAGCGACTCAAACTTACATGCAGAAGCCACAGAGAAGCCTGTCCCATTTTTCTGTGCAGTACTCGTTGATCTAATTGAAGAGTATTGTTGTCCCAACTCTGTCTCTTATTTGTTAAAGCCAGTATGCACTTGACATATGCCATTCTGAAGCTGAATTTAAGACATTTTCAACAATTTTTTTGTCCCACCACATTATACCCCAAAGAAACAGAAGTGTAAAACTCACATGTTAATCACGGTGAAGTAACTTGAATTTACTCTGGTGTATAAAAATCTCCCAGATTTTTCAAAGGAGAGATGCTATCATATGCTTACTTGTTTTGTTCCACTTCACTAAACAGACAATCTCCCTTATGCTAGACGTAAAGTTTAGCAATGGCAAATGTCAATTTTCAATGATATGATCTGAAAGCTACACCACATGCCCCTGCAGCTATGCTGCGGGGGAAAACAAGGCTAGCAGTATAGCCTTTACTTGGCAAAAGGAACCATCCGTGCCAATACCTAGGCTAGTGTCTTCCTCAAAGACATAGACCAAAAAAGACCAAAGACATGACTGTTCCCTGCAGGAATATATGAGCCCTGGCATATATGAACACCACAACTCTCTGCTGATAAAAATGCCAACCTGTCCCTCTGCCCCGTTTTCATCTTGGAGACTGACAACAAACTTAACCATCACTAAGCACGTATTTTAGGGCCTAGACACTACCCTGCAGACCCAAGTTTTTTGTTTCTAACCCACCTGACAGAGTCAGTGCCATCTGCAGACCAGTGGGCTCTCATGGATGTTCCACAATTTCTGTGCAGAAATACTCACCCTGAGGCTCCAAGTTAAGAAGCAGAAAACCAGGGGAGAGAGCATGAGAAGGGGCTTTCGTGTTTACCCAGCTGCAGGAGGGCTATCACTGCCTTGTCACACAGCATCCTTCCTGCCCCAGACGCTTCGCCCTAAGGAGAAGGGAGCAGCAGTGGGGCACTGGGGAGGGCAGAAGGTGGGAGCTTGCCCCCCAGTGCTCAAAGGAGCAGCCGGAAAAGACTTCTGCAGGCAGCCTGACAGAGAAATGGGCATTGCCCAACACAAAGGGCAAGTGTGGAGCCAGTTGATTTCACCAATGGCAAACTCCAGAGAGGAAATGGATGGAGACTGGAACAAAGGTTCTCTTTATCATCCGTGGAGGCAGGAGTGTGAGGAACCACAGGGGCAGCTGGGCCTTGGCTGCGAGACACTCTGCCGTGCCACCCCCCTTCACAGTGACATCCCACTGGAAGGCTTGTACTCTGTGTCCTGGGATTGCTCCGAGACTGAACTGCACCCCTAAAAACCTCGCACCCTGGGAAGGTGCTCCACAGGACAAATAAAAAGCATTGAAAACAGCTCAGACAGCTGAGAAGACACCCGGCTACGTCCAAAGACAGGTCACCTGCCCTCTGAATGGACATGTAGTTAAACAGAAACAGCAAGCATTGGGGCCAGACAGCAACTCACGGCACGGCAAAAGACAAATCCAGCCCACTCTCTAATCCCTGCAGATTCCACTATCCAAGACAGACGTTCGCAGGACCTTTGGGCAGGACAAGTGTGAGCACCCGGGCTGATCCCTGGCTTGTGGATGGAAGCCAGCAGGTTTTCCTACAGGGTCAGCAATTAGTAAATGCACCTAGCCACACTTTGCTTCCTTACTTCAGAAGCAGGCTAAGCAGACCAAGTGCTGCACATGACCTGCAACACAAATGTGCAGGTTTACAAGCTAGAGCACAACTTACTTGAGGCAGAAGGCTGGAAAAAGGAACTGCACCTTTCAGAGGCAGAGACACACATTCCTCTTCCCCTGACTTTCTTTTTCCTTGCTGGAGTGAGGAAGCTCAAGCCATGTGAACAGGACACCAAAGCAGCTTGACCTTTCTGACTGACACGACTTACCCTGCTAATGCAGCTAATAGTGGCATTTTGCAAAGGCAGAACATAAGAACATTTTGCAAAAGCTAAACATAACTCTAGTTCAGCACACACACCAAAAGGCCACAGCAGCATCAAGCACCATGCTCCTTTCCACGGCTGAGTACGACACGTGCCTGAATAGTCTTTTTCTGAGAAGCCATGCACTTGGGACCTTTTCGTTCTGTAAGAGCACTGTACGTACTATAGCAGTCTGGTCACTCATCTGGAAGTGCTATGAGCAACAACCCATCCCAGGTGATCAATCCATTTTATTACAGCACGTTGACACACTTCAGTCTCCTACAGCCAAACTTCCTACTACAGAAGGAAGCTACAGGCAATGTGCTCATGAACAAAACCAGACTTCAGTTTTCTAAACAAAAGGAATGGGCTGAGCTGAGAACAACTACCTGCTAATTCTTATTAGAAGTAAAATTACAGAGGAAAGATAAATAAATAGGTATGTACACACATTTAAGTAGGATGTACAGAAAAAGAGTAATTGCTTGCCACAACACTCGTCAGCTTTGAGATTTAAACAACATTTAGACAGATTCTTACTTCTACAGAAATATTTCCTTTTCCCCCCTCTAATTTCCAGAATTGCTTATTAAACAGCTGTTCCCACAGTTTTTGCAGCTGTTAGACACATAAATAAACAAATTATAAAGTAAGTATGGAGAACAATTAAAAGGAATCCAAAAGCGTGCTAATGCACAGGATATTGAAATTCAGCTGTCACTCATCCAGCCTGTTTCTTTAATAGCTTTTTCTTCTCACTTCTCTTTGCTGACATGTACATTAAAAGGTGCGGTATCTTTCAACTTCCATTTTGGACGGATGTTCCTTGTAATGAACAACACGAGCTTGAAAGCGTGTTTTCTGAAATTCAGTGAAAAGGTGGTTTTAATGAAGATAAATGAGAAACTGGAGAAAAGCGAATCGCTTTGCAATCTGAACTAATGCCTATTTGGAAAAGGCTCAATTGAGGAAGGAGATGTAGGACTTTTGGCAATGCAAATTATAATTATTTCAAATCTTGGCAGTAATTTTATCAAATAGTAGCAATTTCATTAAAAGGTGCACTGGTAATCATCTACATAAGGCCTCTGGGGGGGAAAACATACCAATAATTGCATAATTACGTTATCATTGCTCTTATGATGGACCACATTAAATACCACAAAGAGAAGCACTGCTTTTTACTTTCTCTAAATATTTAGTTCAGTACTTTTTCCTAGAAGATTACAGCAATAAATAAGAATTTCAGACCATATACATGTCCGCCAAATTTTGCGGAAAAGGCGCAGCTATTTTTCACGTACATGTTACGCTCTATTCTCTTTTCCCTCACTGAAAGAACTGATGGACTCATCAGAAAACATTTGTTTTCAGTCATAAGGTAGCTAGGGTATTTATATAGCTCTATTACTGCAACTCAAGTCATTGCATTACATGTAATGCATCCACATGGCAAGTGAATGCATTTGAGAAGCAAGTTCTGGAGTATTTCCGTATTCGCCACAGAAATTAATTTCATCCATTCAGTGATTTCTAATAAGCCTGAAATAAGCTAGAGTTCTTTCATTTAACTAGTGAACAAGCTTTGCTGCTAATTAGGATGCTGTGAAAAAATCTTGCAAAAGCATTGTCTTACAGACAATACCAAGTACGTGTTTTTATGGGGGACACAGCATTAGAGAAACATCCTTGTACCTGCCTGCTGAAACTGTGACTAGGAAGACTTCTGGAGGATTCCTTGACAAGTTCTTCAGAACCTCCAGGGTGAGCAAATCCAGTCTCCAGTAATCAAGCTAACACGCAGCAAGATCCGTCAGTGACAGTATCTTGGAAGTGCCTTGAATACAGAGATTAGGATACATTTCTAACCATCCAGTTTCATTTCTCAAGTCATCTTCTGGCAAGAAGATACGTAACTCAGCCATTTAACTTAATCTCCAACATCAGCAGAAGTCCCACAGATATCTTGCCTGTGGGTTGTACTTTCTTTCCCAGTTTATTAGCACAGCCCTACCACAAACTGCATCCATGGCATACACACAGGTAGCCACTTACTGAAAGAGTTGTCCTTCCTACCCCAGACAGACATGCACGAGATGACACCCTGCTGTGGGTGCTATCTAATTCAGGGAATCCCATATTGGCACTTCTTTTGATGGTATTTAGTTTACAGGAGATCACAAACACAGAGTTTTCTTCTGCTCCTTCAATCTGACCTCTTTAATTGTGCTGCATACCCCAACTCCTAGGTATGATGATATTAGCATTACTGCTAAGTCCGCAATTTTATATATAATACCTGGAAGTCAGACGTGCTATGGAATAGGAAACTTCAACAGCTTGTGTTACAATGAATACCACTGGGAGGAAGCTTTTATTTTATTTTGTCCAAGAAGATGTGATTTTTTTCAAAGTTAAAAAGTTATGCTCATTCAGGCATAGAAAGCACTTCCACAACGTATAAAACAGCAAAGAGCGAGTTAGGCAGTAGAAGTACAGAATCAGGCAGTCACTGGGAAGCAGAAACTGAATGCATTAGCACTAGCTGCTCGTGCAAGAGAGCAGTTCTGAGGCATACAAACAGAACCACTGTCGTCAGAAACAGAACCACTGCAATGCATATGTATTTTAATACTTCATTGAAAGTGAAAATGCAGCCTTGTATAGTACATATCTTCCTTTTAAAAATAAAAATATTCAAAACTAACTCTGAAACTACAACATAAAACTTGCACCTCCTATAATTATTAAAAAAAAATAAAGGCAAAATATTATTCAAGCTTTACATTTGCTGCCAACATTTTGAAGATAATCAAACAACTGAATCGATGGGAGTCAGCAGCTGAGCACCTCCAGGCAGGTTGTGCTGCTGTGACAAAGCAGCCTTTGGCATCTAGAGTTTCCTAGCACGTGCAGGGAAAATATTTCCTTTACTTCAGTTCATGCAGTACAACTCAATTAAGCAACTCATCCATTCAAAGATGAGCTGCTCATCAAGGGCTGAAAAAAAACCATGGATGTTTCCTTCCATTTCCATTGTAAGAATAAACAGAGGATGAGATCGACTAGTTCTGAAATTTTTGCAGCATAGTGATTAGAAACCGCCAGTTTTGACTACAGATAGGGCTTTCAGACATTAATTCTTTATTTCAAAACATTTCTCAATGAGTTTTTTCTTTGGAATTGGCTGGCTTCTGTGCAGTGCTATTTATCTAACAGAAGAACATTTCAGAATTCTGCTTTCCTCCATTGTAATCAATGCAAATTTTAAGTAAAAAATCAATTATCTAATACATAAGAAATGTCAACACTTCCTATCTTCATACTAAAACATATACACGAAGAATCAGAACAAGTGTGTATACAACAAGCTACATAATTGCTTAAATACATGCACAGTGATTAATCAAACCGAGTATAATGTTAAGTGCAAAGGCTATATTTAATTAAAACCATCTCAGTGGTAATAAAGGAGGTTAAACCTTTCTTTACAAAGTGATTAAGTACAAATGCAAAACAGTTAAAATGAGGCTTACTGTTGGCTGATTTAAACCATGATTAAAATCAGATTTACAATGCTTTGAATCAAGTTGCAGCACCCTACAGTGGGAGGTACACGGAAGCACCGCGTTGCTTGCCTGGCCTCAGGTGTCAACTTCACAGAGCCTCTATGGAGGACATGCAAGCAGATTGGAGAAGGCCGGGAAGAACAACAGGAGGAGACTGGGCTACAAAGATGCACCCAAAGAAAAGGCTGAAGAAACTATGCTTGGTTATTATAGGAAAGTCAAAGAAGTGACGTTAGTTGTCAATATGTAAAACGCTATCATCAAGAGGATGGTGATCAGCAGTTCACTATGTCTACCAGAACGCAGCAAAAAAAAAAAAACAGAATTAAGCAACAGCAAGGGAGAAGAGGTTAGACATCAGAAAAACTTTGACCTTCAACAAATAATTAAGCACCAGCAAAAACAAGTGGGAAAATCTGTACCATAAGTCTGTCTTGGAGTAGGTGAGGCAGAAGTCTGCCTGGGAAGAGGTGCTGTCACCTCTGCAGGCCCCCTCCAACCTTACACTCTTACAGTCCTGCGGGGGCTTCTACTGTTTGCTCTGTTTCTTAGAAACCCAGCTGCTGGAGTCAGGTTAATGTGTGAGAAAGGCAGATTTCATTCAGCAAAGAATGAAGTTTCCAGTCCTGAGGGCTGCAGACAAAAGCTTCCACCCATGACCTCGGTGCACCCATTAAATCCTGAACAAAGAAACAGATTAAGGGAGCCAAGTGCTAGTTTTCAATCTCATGATGCTGTTCAGTAGGACCCTAGTTAGTTCTGAATGGCCTAGGTATGTGAGTGACCAAAACGGCACTGACTATAGCGCACAGCTCCTTCAGACTGCTTCTCCCTCCCTGAAACAAAACATCCAGGCTGTGTGTGACAGACACAGTTGCAAAGTTTCTTTCATACTCATCTAGTTTGGTTTCTTCTTCCAGAGTGGCTTTCGCACAAAGCTTTTCCTAGAAGTCCACTCCATGTCAGGAAGAGCAGAGTCACCCTGCACGAGTGGAGGAGCACTCCTGACAGAAGCCAACGACCAATGGGAAAAGAAAGGAAATGTAGGGCTAACCTGGCATTTGTCAGGTTTCCAAGGAACCTACGAGAAATGCGTTATGTCTGACTTTCCTATTTCCCCTCCAGTTTTCATGTCTTTTTACTCTAAATCAGCCCATGCATCCTCTTCATCACTTAGATTTACAGCTGTCAGTGCCTCGCTGACTAGCGAGTTCCTCTCGATCAGACAGTTAATGATTACATTACGTGATTAGGGACTCAGTTGTCAGATGACATATCAAATCATAGCCTTTTAATGTCGTCAGCCCCCCAATGACAAAACTCCCTGTTGCTGATAACATTACTAAATGATGTTTTATTTTAGTTACGGTCTCCAGGAAGGATCCGTACCAAGCAGCCTAGGAGATGCACAGCAAGTTAGCAGTGTTAGGAACTCATCTGTTATTCGTGTGCTGGTTTGCTGTAAAAGATAACATAACCAAGGGTCTTACATGCTGTGCAAAATAATTCTGTTGCGACGATAAAATGAATATTAAAAACCCATTTAAAGGTACATCTGAAAACCTATGATTTCAGAATAAATCAATATAATCCCCAAGAGTAAATCCACGGAGAGATTAACATTTACTGTGCTTTCTAATTGGTATAACCTAGAAAATAGGAGTCCCTTTCTCCCTTCAAACACAGATGTTTACACTCCTCTTGTGCTTTTATCACTAACTGCAGCAATCTTGGCCACTGGACAAACAATGCACTTCAGCTGCCACTGTGCCTGGCAACAAGCCAGTGGGACTACTCACATGCATCAAGCCAGGCTCCTTGATGCCAAAACCAGGCTCCTTGATGCCCGTGTGCAGGTCGCACTGTTAAAGAGGGTCAGGCACCTTCTGGAAAATCCCTTCTCATTTCCTAAACTTTGCTGAAAAAGCAAAGCACCACACTTCCGCAGTAAGATAATACAGAACTATAACTTTTGCATCACGTTCTGGTGCACATACTCTCCAGATTTTCTTCAATAAATGTCCCAAAGACGTAACATGCTGAAGCCTGGGTTTCTAACATGGTTGGTCTCGAGCAGCAGATCTTCTTTTGCGTAACAAGCAGCGAACACCTTAAGCTCTGTGGCTGAAGAGACTCGAGCTGAGTTTCTGAAGGTCAGAAACAAGTGCTGTGTTTTTCCCGTGCGGGGCAATATTCAGAAGGACATTAAGAAATTACAAAAAGGCAACATTTTATACTTAAAGAGAGACGGTTCTTACAGTAAATGCAATGCATTAGGACATTAGACCTCATTTCCTCTAGCCATTCTCTAAACAGCTGAAAGAGACTTAAGGAAATGAGTCAAAATCCTGGAAGATGTTTGTACTACACAAAAAAGAAAACAACATCTGTAAAGTAATGTGTGTCACATACATAGAGCAAGACAATGTGCAGCGCTTGATCTCTGCAGAGGCATTCATCTTCATGAAGACAGAGAGAAAAACAGCTGAGAAGTGGCTTAACCTTGAGCAATTACTGCCTCCCTTCTACAAGACCGCTATCAGAGTAGATCGGTCGTCGTGTATTGTAGATAAACGTATGTGTTGTTGAAACAATTTGGTGCTGCACAGTTCTTGTTCCATCCAGAATCTGTTGCTCCTTACCTTCAGATCACACCGAGTGTTTACTGGGAGCTCGGGCTAGAAAGCAGCTTTCCTTTAAACTACAAATGCGCAATATTTGGTATGGAGCTTGACAACCACAGCTACGCCTTAGGAATCTTCTGAGTAGCTCCTGCTGACAAAGAGCTACAGGTAAGAATACAGCAGGCTGAAAGGCGGAGAATAGAGATATTGCTAGAGCTCCTCACAACAGAGCAGAGAAAAGGGCAAGTTCTACTACGAGGAACTCCTCCCGTGACTCAGAGGTTCCTCTGGGATCCGTCCTATCCTCTGCCCCTGGCTAGCGTTGACATGTGCTTAAGACATATCCTCTCCCATTCCACCTGTGTCCTGGTGCAGCATGTCCCTGCTCGAGGCAAGTCAGGATCCGCTGCTCGAGCCGCACACCTGCGGAGCAGCATTGTTTCAGCAGACAGCAAGCGGCTTCTGGTGGGAAGCCCAGGGTGAGCCAGCACAGCCCAGCTGTGTGCAGCTGCGCTCATCCAGTGGCGAAAGGCTCTCCCTTCAAAAAGGGCGCAGGGAAATGCCTCCAGTCCCCACAAATGGTACTTGAACTGGATGCAAATGTGTGCCTGGCTTCTGGCCAGATTTATCACACTCTTCATTATAAAGCCTGAAGAAAAATCACTTAGGCACTTGCTCAGAGAAGGTTCTCGGTTCTAACAGAAGGAAAAGAGTCAACTATTGAGAAATTCTTGATACCTCCACTCTGCTCCTGGCAGTGGCCTCGGGCCATGTTTACGTGCAGGAGAACCAGCACCACTGCAGGGGAGGAAGGGAAAAGGGACAGGAGGAAAGATGAAACAGGAGAGCAGGGAGGGCAGGGTATTCAGAAGGCTTGAGGGCATCAGTCAAGATAGTGACAGCAATCACAGCCTGTGCCAAGTTGAATGTTCCTCCTTTGGTCCTCCTGCCTCGCGGCTGTCAGGTACAAGGGTATGGGAGGTGTTATGGAAACAGACATCCTTCCCTCTGGGCACAGAGAGAGCCTCCTGCTCCTCTGCAGCTGGCTGCTAAAAGGGCAGATGGATGGATGCTGGAGGGAACCCTGCCCAGCCTTCCGCCACCACGGGCTGGAAACACCGCAGAGTTCTGGGGACAGGGCAAGCCCTGGGAGGACAGCAGGGGCACACAGAAAAGGTCATTTCAGAAAACTGCATGTAAGGAGGACTCAGCCACCTCCACATGGAAAGAAAAGTGGGAGCGCATGCAAAGAAAACAAGTAGTAGGAAGGGGCCACGGACAGAAGAGATGAATGGGTTACTCTTTGCGAAGTTACTTCAAGCTTTGTTTTCTACATCCTCCTTCCCTGTCTGCAACCAAAGGAAGAAGCTCTTGACTAAATGCCAAAAAAAAGATACTTAATACAAGTTCGTGCAGGAATAAACAGGACAGGGGAGCTCATCCAGTGCAAGTGTCCGCAGGGACACACAGGAGCAGCACAGTGTAGTGCTGCCACGGGAGCAATCCTGCACAACTCTGTCCGTCACCTCCCATGTCCCCTGCATCCCCAGCAGGATGTGAGCACCCAGTGCAATGCTTCCTGCAGCCCAGCGCTGAGTGCTCCTGCACCCAGGTGACATACAGGTGTTACACACACCCACCCAACGGCACCTCTGCACCAGCAGGTCCCTGTGCCTTCACACTGCCTGCTTCCATCTACACCAGTTTACAATGGGACCCCGAGGCAGCAAATCCCCCGCAGATCAATGTCTGACCCAGCACTGGAGGAAGGATGGTGAGAAGGGTTCCTCCCTGCCCCTCCGTACTGCTGTGACCTCCAGCACGCCACCAGTTTCCCTCCAGCCAGGCAAAGCTTAGGAGGAAGGAGAAGTATCGAAGTAAAGAAAGTTGGTGGGGATTAATGGATTCAGCACAATTCAGAGAGAAATGTCCAGGAATATCCCATTGGGAGGTGAGTGCTGTTCGCTGTGGCCGCGGCGCAGATGTGTGCGGGTATTCAGGACGGGAAAGCCCAAACTGCCAGCAATCATGCTCCGGCTGAGAGCATCAACAAACAAAAGGGAGCCAAGCAGAAACATGACCCAAACAAAATATTCACAAAAACGCCGACAGACCGCGATGCCTCACAGCCCAGACCCAGCGCTCCCCCCAGCAGCTCTCAGCTGCCGGCGCCGAGCTCTGCCCGCTCCCAGCGGCGCGGTCGGAGCGGTCCCTGCTCGCCGCATCTCAGCGTCTCCCGAGTTGGACGGGACCCGCAAGAGCAGGGGACCCGCATTCCGCGCTGCCCGCTCTGACTCGGAGCGCCGGCAGCCGCCTCCTCGGGGCACCTGCACACCACGGAGAGCCCCGAGCGCTAACAACGTTGCCGGCAGCGGCACCCTCGAGCAGGGAACCTCGGGGTCCCCCACCCGGCGCGCCGAACTTTCTGCCCGGAGCCCCTGAAGGGGAGCGGCCACTTCTCCCGGCAGCAGCGCGGAATCCCGCCTGGCCCCTCCGCTCCGGGCCGGGGCCGCCCCGCGTGTCCCCAGCCGGACAGCGCCGGACGGACACCTGACGGCCGCCCCGCGCCTATTGTTCCGCAGCGCTTCACCGCGGGGACATTTTGTACTGATTAAGAGAGTTTATTGGCAAAACAGCCCGGCAGGGGTGCACCTCCCAGCCCCGCGCTATGCAAACAAAAGATTTTTTTTTTTTTNCGGCCCCCGCCCCGCAGCGCCGGGGATGGGCGCAGGTGAGGAGCTGCCCCCGGGGATGCGGAGCGGTGGGGGGCGGCGACGTGAGTGCGCCTAAAGCACACCCCCCCTTCCTTCCCCTCAACATACCCCAAATAAAGAAAGATTTAAAGAAAGGAGGAGGTTCGTGGTGTGTGTGGGAGTGGGCACGGGGCTCGGGAGGAGGGGAGCATCCCTCCGAGGGTGGGCGCAGAGCGGTTGTCTCCCCCCGGGCCCGCGGTGGGGGTCGCGCAGTGCAGTGTGCCCGCTCCGGGCTGGCCTCGCCGCGGGAGTGGGGCGCGGTACGGCCCGTGGCACCCGGGAAGGATGGAAAGAACTGGCTAGTTTGGTATGGGAAAGAGAAAGCTGACATGGAGCTTCAACATGGAAAATGTTCTTACAAAGAGGATTGCAAGCAATTGTTTTTCACGTCCCTCAAGGGCAAGATAAAAAGTAATCCATTTAGTTCTCAGCAAAAAGAAAGAGAAATAGCTTAAATGTTAGGAAAGCACTTGCAAAGAGTATGGAGAATTTAGTCTACAAATGCATTGTGCAGAGGAGGAGGTGGAATCCCGCAGAGGGAGTTTTTTAAGCACAACTGATGAGGAGGATCCGGGAGCACTTGCGTCTGCAGCTACGGAGGCAGAGCTCTGCAGACAGACACCCTGCAAAGTGCAGCGGTGTCTGCCTTGGCACTGTTCTGCCCATCAGTGCAACACGTGTGCAGGCTCTGCCCAGGTGTGTGAGTGCTGCCCAGGTGTGCAGGCGCAGAGGAACAGCCCAGATGTGCGCAGGGCAGGGCCCGCGGGCTGGCACACCCCTCCCAGCACAAAGCAAGGTGCAGGGCACACACAGCAGAACCCTTACCCCTGGAAAAACATAAATGTAGACTTTGCAACGCATGTCAATACAGATCAGAAAAAGTTTTTGGAGGTAAATTATCCCTTTGTTTGTTGTTTTTCTTCAATTTCTTTTCTTTTTCACTACCGTCAGATTTTTTCAAGGTTAATAGCGCAGTCCCATATGGTCCAGCGTGAGATGAAAGTCTTGTCTTGTATGTTTAAAATGGCTCTCTCCATGCCTTTGCTCTCTTTCATCTCTGACAGCCAGTCTCTTTTGATGGGTGAATCCTTCCCTTGCTGCAAAACGGAATGTATTTTTGTTAGCACTCTGACAATTTCAAAATCAAACATCATTTTAAAGTCATATTTCTCACTAGGTGCTCACCTCATCAAATTAATACTGGGCAGCAAAAAAGGAATAGCTGAAATACTTAAAATTTTAGTGCACTCCAGATTTTCCAGGTTTCTTTTTGTAGGAGGAAAAAAGGGATTATTTTTTCTTTATAAATTCTCAGAGCATTTACAGTTTAATTTCTTAAAGATGCCAATGCAGTGCAGAATACGCTACGAGGGATTTCCACTGAAACATTATCGAGGAGCACGTGGTGTTGTTTTTGTGACAGGTTTCTCCCTGTTCTGCTTGATTAGTGCTGTTTCAGTTGGTGGCCTGCCTCTCTGTCCTGCACATCCCCGGTCACATGGAGCCCCACTCGCGTGGCCCTGCGTCATGTGCCTCATTTTCACGAGCATTAGCTGAGCGTTAGGCATCTCAAAATCAGAATGGCAACAGTATTCTCCATCTATTTTGCCTGGCTATAAATAGCTACAGTAAGAGGGAGACAAAGGTGAATTGGCTTTAACCTTGCCACTTCATTTATTTTTAATAATCATGATAACGTAGTCACACTTTCCATCATTCCAATGTATTGCACTGAAAGCTGTAAGTTCTCTTGTCCATATTCTGTTTGCATCAAAGAAAAAGAAAGCTTTTTAAACAGTGAAGGACTCTCCTAGGTCTTCCTCATGTGTTCCTCTCTTCAGTCGTTCAGATACTGTGGCCGTGTGTCAGGACAGGGACCGCGACCTCTTCTCATTGCCTGCTGGAACCAGCTTGCAGTAGGTGGCCGTGCTAGAGGAAACAGAGAGATCCACAGACTTTGGAGACAATACAGATTTGGATAAAAATGATAAGCTTGGAGAAATTTATGAAACCCTCTTTTCAGAAAGCTCTCTTCAGTTTGAAATCCTTGAAGCGATGTAACATTTGTGGACCAGCTCCTACGAGTCGTCAGTTCACAAGATTGCTTTTACACATCCATGAGGCTGCTTACTGAAGTAAACGTTGCGTAGATCGATGATACCAGTGAGGTTAAGCTCGTGTCATTGAACAACAGGTGCCCTAATGAAGGACTTGCATTATCTTTGTATCTGAATGAGAATCCATTTGGAAATTAGCTAGTTTGATGGCTTCAGGCAGTTTATTTGCAGGGCTATGAAAATATTTTTTTCTAAATCTTTACAGTATAAATAATCTGTGGGATTTATTTTATCTACGACACGACATATCCAATGAGAAGAGAGGAAAATGCCCTTTTGATACAGCCAATCAATGCCAGCTTGAATCCCTCCTGATAAACTGGGTGTTAATGAGTTATTCTACACTTTCTGTCTCTAAATTGCAGATTAATAGATCTTAGTCTGAGGCATTGCTATTCCATATCAAATGGAGGGCGCAGCAAAGCAGGCAGTTCCAGAATTAACTCATCTGTGACTCCTTAAGGCTTTGAGAAATTATGAGAAACATCTATTGATTTACCAATGCTGTTGTAAAAGCTGTCTAATCGTTGGCATAAAAGTTTGTTAAACTTCTTTAAAGTGAAAAGTGGTTCAATTTCTGCTTTGTGTGTTCATCTGAAACAGCAGCTCTGAAGCCTGGCTGTCAGGAGTGTCGTGTGACCATGGTGCAGACATTTACACTCATTACTCTGCTTGTATCTTAATTTTAGTCTGCAAACGTGTAGCTATGAATTTTCCAAGCCTCTTTTCATTATTATTATTAATTAAAAAATTATTGTGAAGCCTGCTGGTCTAGCTTGTTGGCACAGAAATCTGTATTCCAGCTGGACCTGTTGTCTACAAGGCTTGAGGTTTCAGGATGTCCCGTTGCCTTTAGTTTTATTAAACTCCAGTCTTCTGCATCCTCACACTGGAACGTAAGGCTGAGAACATGCAAAGAACTGAGGGGAGCTGACAGGCATGCGTCTTCAGACTTCATCTGCATGTAGTAGGATTTTAATGTCTTCCATGCAGTTTAACTGAAGAAATCTCTGTTATTTTTAGAAGGAATGACTCTAAAATTAATGCAGATAAAGTGGACACCTTATCTCATTCCCCTCAGGAATAAGAGCCTTCAAATTGAATCCGTTGAGTCTTACTGAAGTGGGAGGTGTCTCTTATTCCCTTTTAATCCAGTTTTGTAAAATAGTCGCTAAACCCCATTGTGCCCGTGATCTTAAATCAGCATTGCTATCCTAGTTAATTAAAGAGTTTTCCAGCATCAAATGTCAAGAGCCTAGATATAATCATAATTGAAGCTTGAAATATATGCTGTTTTAGAAGACAACTTGTATTATCACATGCATAGCACGCCATTGTAAAAACTGTCTTATCAGTATAAGCTTAAGTGGAAAATAAAGGCTCTAATCTTCTTGATAGCACTTTTGTTACTTTATAGCCTGCAATCTTACTAAGAAAAGAGATTTGTCTTTATGAACTGCAAAGCATGGTTCTTGCCTTTATCACTGCTTGACTTGCCCAGGCCACTGCTGAGAGCTGCAGCTATAGGATTTCTTTGTAAAAGTACTGTAGCTCCATGAAATAATTTGGCTTGAAAGGTCTGAGAGGGAATCTTATCAATGCATGTAAGTATCTGAAGAGTAGGTGTCAAGTGGATGGAGCCAGGCTCTTTTCAGTGTTGCCTAGCAGCAGAACAAGGGGTAATGGGCACAAACTGGAACAGAGAAGTTCTGTACAAACATGAGGAAAAAATTCTTTACTTTGAGGGTGACAGAGCACTGGAACGAGCTGCCCAGAGAAGTTGTGGAGTCTCCTCTGGAGAAATTCTATATCTGCCTGGAAGCTTTTCACCTACTGTAGGGAACCTGCTTTAGCACGGCAGTTGGACTAGAAGATCTCCAGCCCTCCCTTCCAATCCCCATGATTCTGTGATTCTGTGGTTCTGTCTTCTCAAGCGTTTTCTTGTCCTATTTAATTTTGTTGCTGGGACGGTTTTTTGAGTAAGCTTAAGATATCAAAATAATTGTAGAGGAATATCTGATAGGAATGGGAGAAATGGTTTAAAACTAAGAGGAGAGATTTAGATTAGATTTATTTTCCTTAAAAGCCTTCTGCTTTCCCAGCTAGCTACTCTATCCTTGCCCACCCTCTCGCTAGTGGCAGCTGGACCTGGAAACCCAAGGAGCCTCTTCCTTGCCCCTTCTGCCTGCTCCAAACAGGATATTAATTCCTCGGTTGCTGGAAATGGATCCAGGCTCTGCATCTTGTGACAAGAACTAACTTTTCTTTGCAGTTTATAAAGGATTCTTCTGTGTTTTCTCACAGTCCTCAACTATGTCTGAGATCTAAATAAATGTCTGGAGAGAAGCTCTGTCAGGCGTTTCTCTTCTGAGGTGATTAAAGCCACGTGAGATCCAGTTGACTCCCTTGGCATTTTCGTTAAACTGCAGTGTTTTGTGTATGAATTTGGGGGTCAACTAAGAAGTCACATTCACCTGCATTCAGACTTAAAAAAAAGAAGAAGACCCCAATTGGTTGAGATTAGGTGTGTAAGAAGTGTGCTTTGGAGAACAGGGAGTATGTCGTTTCTGTATTCCCGACATAGATGGACTGAGAAGCTTGCTTGTTTTATCACTTGGTTGTTGCATCACCTCTCGAAGTATCTTTGTTTACCATATTTTAATTTATTATTATCAAGCTGTGTCAGAATTTGTTTGGATCCTTTTGAGCCTCGTCAGGCATTGTCAAACTTCAAAAGGTCCCATTTTGTTTACATCTCTGTGTAGTTGAGGGAGATGTGTCAGCTGCCCTGCGCTCACCTTTAAACGCTTTTCCTAGCTGTACTTCAGGGGCCGTCTCCTTCTCCCGCGCTTCTCTCAGGTGTCCAGCCTTCAGGCCCCAGCTCCGTCAGGGGAGGGTCATGTGAGCCCACCAGCCCAGCTCCAGTGCTGGCCCTGCTGGGCTTGCTGGGCACAGCAAGGCAGATTTGTCACCACCCTACCACTCCGTCTGGAACAAGGATATCAGTGTCTGCCCTTAAAAACAACTGGTGTTTATTGGCATCAAAGCCTTTCGGAGAAGACGGTTCTCAAAACAGAAGACAGCTGGTGCATGTGACTCGCTTAATATTTCTCACAGACAGACCACGAAGCCTTTCTCCCTATCTGTTTCTCCACAAAGCTTGTCACAATTTCTGCTCCAATTTGTTTAGTTCCCAGGACAGTCATGGGCAACAGAGCTTCTTAGAAACCGACACAGTTTTTGGTTAGCGTTGATCTTTGAGGTGGTTATATGAAGGATACACAGAGCAAGCAGCTTCTCCATCGCCTCTCTGTTCTGCCTCTGCAACTTTTTTGAGTAACTCCTACTAAATTAAAATACCGCAGAGATATCCTATAGACATTGTCACTCTTCTGTGCACAACCCGTAGCAAGGCAGTGCCTTGCCTTGGTGTCCCGGAGTACCACGCAGCAGGTACGCACATAGTGATGTTTTCGTTGCAATCTAATGCCACAGTTCTTGGTAACCAAAAGTCTCTAAGAGATTATTTTCCTATCAGTCTTATTCCATTTTCGTACAGCTATCTTGTACTGCCAGAGGCCTTTGGGGCTTTTTGTCAGCTATGTGTATTTGCTAATGCAGTGTATATAATCCTCAGGCTCTCGGTGCTGATACATGTCAGGAAAAACATACATGCCAGAGCTGGTGTAGGGGGGAGCCGAGGGTGCATCCCCATTTGGAAGGTCACGGCCACCACATTTGTCATCCAATCTTCAAATTTTTTCACCTGTAGAAGTGTCTTTCTGCTTTTTTGATATGTGCATCCACGAGAGTTTTCATATTTAGATGATTTCGTCACCTTCAGAAATCTCCATTTGCAGCCGTTATTTAGTGAGAATGAGCTACTGCAGATACTTTTGACCACCTCCCCAGTGGATGTTGGCTGTCGCAGATCCTGGGAAGGATGCCTGGAATTGTCACTTGATGAATTTGCATTTTGATGACTTAGTTTGTCCAGGCTGGTTAACCAGAAATAAAAAGTCTGTTCATGAAGATGGCCAGGAATCAAAATGGTATTTGTCACTGAGAGACAGGTGTTGTAAAGTCTGCTGATATTAATGAAATCATCTACTTTTAGAAGGCTTGTGAATTTATTTGGGCCTTAAGAAGCAATATTCTGTTAAATGGGATGGCCACATCTCCCTTTTTGTCCTCCTGTTCTGAATTCAAGATTTAGTGGGGCTGTATCGGTTTAGTGTGCTCAAATTCAGTCAAATGAGCTTTAGGATACATTTTCTTTTCCTATTTTATCTCAGTTTTTTTAGGGAGTTGATGATGAAATGATACATTACCCAGGTGCGCAATGTTTATGTAGATGTTTCTGCATACTTTTCTGTACGTATCTGACATAAACAACTGCATTAGTGTAAAAAATATATTCTAAAAACCATATCTATTTTTTTTCCTGATATGTTCAGCTGGCTCCCTTTTGTGTGCTATTTCTACTCCCAAATTCAAGAACACTGGCTGGCAAACCCTGTACCCCAGCTGGTGGCCCTGTATGAGGCCAGACCCCTGCTTGTGTGCAGTTTCCTTTGCTCAAAGGATGCTGCCATCAGGACGTGACTCCCCGCGCCTGGGCCAAAGTGCATCCTCAAAATTCACCAAGTCTTGGTGCTTGCACCATAGAAGCCCTACCTTCTCTTCTGTCTGTCTTAAACATTGCAGAATTTTATACCCAATAGCCCCGCTTCCTCTCTCAAAGTGCCAAAACACTTTTATAAAGTGAATTTAAAGTGGTTTGCTGCTGGGGAGAAAGTTTATGTCACCTGGCAGCACACAGAGCCAGCCTGGGGCAGGAAATTATCCTGCTAAAAGTGAGGTTTGGGATTCTTTGGGGTTCATGGAGAAATACGCAGCATCCTTTGCAATCTGCTCCTGGTTGTAAATGATGCAAGTGCAAAAGTCAGGTTTTGTTTCACCTCAGGAGCCTGTTACCCTTTCTTGCCGAGGGGACATGCCTCCCCTGGGAGCCAGCACGCAGTTCTTAGCACCGTTTCTGTCTTTGCCTCTTTCCTGAACCACTCCTGTGTCATTCAGGCCTGTGTTTGCTGCATTGACTTGTGAGACACTGGCTGCAAAATAGGCTCAAGTAGGTCCTGACCCCTCTGTCCCTAATTCTGTCCCCACTGTGGCATTTTAACTTGCTAGTTCTTTGTTTTGCTGCCACAGCTATTCTGAGGAACCACAGAAAAGGTTATTTTTCACCCTTAATCTAGTCCGTGATCTGTTTTACTGTGTGGCTTTTGCAAACAGGTCTGCTGCCAGAGTGGGGGAGTAAAAGTGATGAGAACAAGCGGTGAGGAGGAACTTGGGTGGGCATGCTGCCAAAGCCAGCCCCACGCAAGGGTAAGCCCTTTATGTTCCACAGGAGTGAGCCTGTTAATGCCAAAGGAAATGCCACAATGCCTCTGTCTGAAGCCAGGTGTGAAGGTGCTTGCGGTTTATTTCTCCATTTCAGTTGGACACTTGAGCAGCTAGGACACTTGGCAGGGTGCAATCTCTCTTCCTAGGGCTGCATATCTTGTTTTCCTTGGAGCTCTCTCTGCTGCTGCACATCAGCTGGCCAGCTGTGCTGTGCCCAGTCCAGGCTGTCGCTGCCTGTGTTCATCCTTATATTAAATGTTACACAAGATGTCAGTGGTAGGTGCAATCTGTGAAGCGCATGGTCTCTGCTGTTACCGACCTCTCTGTGCAGATCACATATGGTCCTTTGTTAACACAGATGTCAGCCCAGGAGCAGCCTGTGTCCCAGCTACATCTCAGAGAGCCGGGAGCTTCCCCCTCAGCTTCTGCCTGAGTTCATGTGTCAGAAAGGAGATCATTTGTTTGGGGCTTCAGGGGTGAAATTAGTACAGCAATTAGAATGTGGCGGTGGCAAATGTCCATTCATTAGTCTATGACAACGTGCACAGGATTTACGGCAGCGATAAGAAGTCAAATAGCATGGTAGGATAGCTCCTTTCAAAGACAAATTTAACAGGTGCTGTTCGCTAAATATGAGTCAGAGTATCAACCTGGGGTTAAACCTTGGGGCCTGTTGTATGGAGAACCTGGATGCCGTGTTAATAATTCCCACACTGCAACCACTGTACAGCAGACAAGCAGAAATGCGCAGAAAATGTGGTAAACGATATTTAGAATTCCTCTTTCATCTCCTTTCACAGATGGTTTCTCAGTTTCTCTAACATGATCATATGATGAAGCATGTGTCATTTTGACCCCTGAAAGCCTGGAAGAACATGAGCATCTCAAGTTTCTTTCCAAACACTTCAGAAATCCTTCCACAAACAAACACTGGAGATATCCAGAGCTAGCAACACCTCACAGTTAAATAGTTGGCTGATACTATCAGCCCCTGATAGAAAACTGCAGCCTATGTCCAGAGTGATAACACAGACCTGGCTCATTGATTGTGTCAAATAACCATTTGTTTTGTGTTCGTGTTGTACTGCTGTGTGGTCAGCTACGCTGGATCCCCCTTGCAAGGAGCCAGCTGAGGCTGAGGTTCACCTGGGTCTCAGCTAGGGGCTGTCTGCATCCAGTGCAGAAATGCAGGCATCTCTGGAGTGATGGTCACCCACCCTGCAGCAGGGGGGACGAATCACCCTCCAGAGATGTCTTTCTTCCCAGAAGGAATTAGGCAACTGGTTTTGACAGATACCTAACTTGTAGGTGGCTGAAATGATATGAAAGATCAGTCTCAAGAGTCATTTCCTTTAGGTGCCTAAAAACAATATGGTGGACAGCGTTGACCAACAAGCAGTTTCCTCTGTAAATAAATATGAAGCAGTGCTAACAAAATATTTAGAGAAGTTCTTCCTCACAAGCATAGATTTATCCAGATCTTGCACCCCTACCAGCTGCATGGCCTTCATAACGCTTCACGGCTTTCAGCTGTGGATGGCACAGCCTTACGTAGCTCTGCAGGTCCCCTTGCTCAGTGGGACACAAAAAAGACACTGCAGCTGCCGTATGGCACCGGGATTTGGGAGTACGCAGCGCTGCCCTGCTGGAGAACATAGCACAGCGGCTGCAGGTTGCAGATGCCCTCCCATGTCATTTCCCCCAAAAGCCCTCTATGACAGCTTCTGGCCACTGCCTCTGGTAAAGTTTTCAGTTCCTTCAGCCAGACTGTGGTCCCACACAGACTTTTTAATTTCCTTCTACTGAAGATGTCTGAGATAAATTTCAGCTTCTCTTTCACAGGAATACTAACGGAGAAAGCAGGCAAAGGGAATGCTCTTCCCTGCTCATCTGCACTGAATCTCCTTCGGCCAGTGGTGCAAAGTGTCCCCCAGCTGTTTGTACTTTGGGACAGCAGAACAAGAGGGTATGGAGATGGCTTCCCTTGCAGTTACAAGCGCTCCTGGATTACCTTTCCTACAACCACAGCAGGGGTCTGGCCTCAGTAAGCTCTGTGCAAGAGGCAGGCAGCATTAAGTGTTTCACAAAGCAGTTTCGTCCTGGCCCTGGCTGTTGAGTGTGCTCCAACATACCCCCAAAGATCCCGTATCAGCTGGGTGGCTGGGAGCTGAGCCTTGATGCTGCTTGTGCCTCAACTGCGTGGTCCTCCTTGTAGGGGACGTTCCCAGAAAGCTACCCCCCCGGCTGTATAGCCTATTTGTGTGGATTTGTGTGGATGCATTAAATAGCATCATAAGTAAAGCTGTCTTGGAAATGGAACATTGGACCACAAATTGCGGGTAGACATTAATTCAATCTCGGGTATAACATTTTTGAAAAGCCTCAACCTATATGTTGTGTTTTCCACAGACGCTTTAGTTCATATTCACAGCCTGTGTTTTCTGCAGACTAATTTATATTCATTCATAGCCTTCTTGAACTATTTGATTGAATGCAGCTGGATAAAAAGGAAAATGTTTGCTAACTCCTTTTTAGACAAATATGCAACAGATACAAGAAATATTTCAATTTTAACAAGCAGGCATATCTTTGGAGGGCATCTTTTGTTAAGCAAATTATTATAGATTTCTCCCAATCTATAAAAGAGCAGTTTCACTGTTCTTCTGATTCTCTTTTACTTTTATGATAATCTAAACTTTTATAAGAAAAGATATCATTTAGATATTCAAAATAGGATCATATTTTTGGACCATGACATCAGTTTTTATGCCATTTCACTCTATTTTGAGCTACAATTAAAAGTTCTTTTTTAAACAAACTGTATCTAATTTCTGTGCTAAATCAAACCAGGCAGCAAGGAATGTTTTTACTTTTAACTAGAATGTCATTAGAGTCAAAACATGCAAGTACAATGCAGAATTGTGAGACATCTCTGCAAGAAATGAATTCACTGCAAAGTCTTCACCTACCCGAGAAGTGATTTTTTTTGGCAGAGGTATGCCAGCAAACCTTTGTGAAAAACCAGCACTTGCACCAAAATGATCTCCCGATGGAGCTTGTTCCACTTCTCTGAACAGAAGCAGCAATACCAAGAACAATTTTGCCAGCATAGCAGTATTTGCTAGCACGACTGTGCTGCTGAGGGCTGCGTGTTGTTGACCCCTCCTTGACATAACTTCCAGCAAAAATTTTGGACCCAGATAAATGCTGCAGTTAGGAGCTTTAACCATCAGAATTATCGGATAAGTGACATTCATTTTTACACACGGAAAAAGTATGCAGAAAATGGGCAACAATACTTCTTCCCGGTAGAATATTAAGTTTATTGACAGACTGATGTTCCAGTTATTTTTGCAAAACTGCACGCTGGGCCTAAACTCCTTTACAGTGTGGCTTTACAGGGCCACACATTGCATATATATAACTTTCCTTCAAACACACCGTTGTTCTCTGAGAACACAGCCTGTGGCAAAATGGAAGTTTTCAAAAGCAACTTGCTTCTTGGGTTTGCTAGACAAAGAGACAACATATGACCAGTGTTTCTTGCTGTAAACAGCACTGCAGTTTTCCCACCCAGCTAGAAAGCTAGCATTTAGCTGAAAACCCTCCCAAAACTTGTTGTACAAGACTTCTCAGCCATTGATGATCCAGGTAAAAAATTCATCCCCTGTGGACGTGCTGTCTTCAGAATGATGATATGACCTGAGGACCTCCAAACAAGGTTCAGTGTTGGATTCCTCCCCCACATGGTATTAACCAACTGGAGCATTACCTATGACCCAGGGGAAGGCTGCAGCATCTGAGACTTTGATGTCTCTGGCAGTAGTCAGCATTGATTAAAGACTGGATATGAGCTAAATGAGAGGCACATGGCTGTGCTTGGTTAGCTGTGGAAAGAGTCAGATGTTTAGAGCCTAAGATTAAGCCTTAGATCTCTACCTTTAATACGAACTATGCCTCACAGGAAGGCTTGTGGGGTCATTCAGCTCCCAGTTGCACTAGTGCAGGTCTTGAAGTACTCTGGGTCTCTGCAGCTCTTGCTGCCAAAATGTATCTCTTCCTGGGTCCGTCTTGGGTTGCTGGGCACAGCCAGGGCTGACCCATGCGTGGAACCAAGGCCAGAATTTGATTAGGCAAACATAGGTATCAGCAGTCAGGTCACGGAGATACCTCATTCTTGCCCCTAAAATCTATGGCACTGTAGTCAGCAGCCACCAGCATCAAAATCATTGTTATTAACAATAACTTTCAAAAGCTAAAAGCAGTGATAGCTTCTCCCAGGTTATTACGTCTGCTGATACATTAGAACAGGTCTGTGGGCATTCAGGGTGGGATGCTCCTGAGAACTGCATGGGAGAAACTGCTCCCCAAACTGACTTGTAGTGTACATCCAGTTCGGAGAAAATAAATCCCTCTGTTTGCAATGTTCCTAGCAAATCTGCATCTTTGCTGACCCTGGGAAATCTTTCCCAGACACACATGAATCGCCTGCTTTGTTTGACCTGTTTCATGTCCCTTAAGCAGAGGAGACTTCCCGCAGTTGCTTTTTGGTCTCTTTCATCTGTTGGTTTGAAGGTTATTTATTTATTTATTTTGCTTCTCTACTCCATTGCAAACAAGAATTTCCTAATTATTTCTGATCTAACCCTTTAAAAGTTTCATGTGATGATGACACAGTAAGGAAATTAAAAAAAGGAAGATATATTTGTGAATTGATCTGGTCACCCCCAGGCTTTGAAGTGGGAAGAATTTAGGTCTAGGCAATCCATTTCTGAAGCAAATGTTTCAGCCATATATCTGGAGCCCCCATTAGCAAGGGGACAATCTGTCATAGACTCTGCCTAGATGAGATGCTTTGTTCTGTGAGGAAAGAGTTGTAAACACAGGAGGTGACTATTAAATTGAGGGGTTGAAAACACCACTAATAATGATCATTAGCAGCAATAGAATTGCATTTTTTTAATGTAAAAGGGAAACAGAGATTTGGTTTTATTGATATCTGCAAGAATAAAAAATAAAAACAAAAAGCAAAACAGCTATTAAGTCTGCAGATAAATATATTTCCTTGCAACATGTGATGTGTAATTCCATGGAAACAAACACATAGACATAAACTGCAGAATGCTTGGGGGCATTGTTAACTTATCAGCATAGGAAAAAGGGAAAGTAAGTATAAATGTCGCAGAAGCTATAACCAAAATTAAAAGAGCATGCATGGTGTTTAAATCTTATGGATAATGTGCTGAAGATTAAGTTGCATACTGATAACTTGGCACACATTTTAAGGTGGCAACGCACAAATCAGATGAAAAGAACAAAGAATAATTTAGTAACATGATATACATTATGATTATATTAATATTGATCTGTAGGTGGTGAGATTCCTGCTCACATTTTCAGGAGATTGTTAATTAAGAAACTGAGGCATTAGTCACATTTTTATAAATTGCAAACAAAAGGCAAGGCCACAGTTGCATGTGAGAAGGATTTAACCTCTGCAAAATCCCGCTGGGCACATTAGGCTGACAAAGTTTGCTAAAACTGATGTCAGATTATAGAAATAATGACTCCAGCAGATACTCTTCTGGCTGATGCACTTTGGCAGCATTGTTTCATTGTTAATATCATAGGACAGAGCCACAGGAGCTTCCCCATGGGAATCCCATGCAACCTCAAATATTAGCATAAACAGCTGAGTTTCTGCCAGGCTTGGTGACCCTACAAGGAGCTGCTGCAATCTCACTCGAACCTGGAAAGCAGCACCGTGCTGTAAATGGGCTGTTGGTCGTTTGTCCTCGTCTCTCTCACCACTGATGCGGGGCTGGAATAAAGGAAGCAAATAACTACATGTATTCCTCCAGGTGAAATAGAGGAGCCTGTGGGCAGGCATATTGCTTGAATTCCATTTTCTCAAGTGGACTGGAATTTTATGGGATCATTTTAATGAACAGAACTGTGGCCAGTGACAAGAACATACATGGAAGGGCAACAGTAATGACTTCTGTGTGCAAACTGCACAGACTCTTTCCTCGCTTTTAACTCCTGCACCACAAAGGCCACATTTTGAGAGAACTTCCATAATTCCAGGAGAGAAACTAGAGAGTTGAGACCCTTTCCACAAGCCCCTTTGTGAGCTCAGCACAGGTCAATCCATATGATGCTGTGCAAGGCTGGCCCTGGCCCTTTGAGCCTTGAAAGCAAGGCATCAAGCCCTGAGTCCAGCATTTGTTCCAACAAAAATGAGTACCTGGGGGAAGTTTGATTAATTTCCAGGTTCCTACATTTTCCTGCCTATTAAGCTGTCATACATCTGGGGCTCGTGGATTCTGCTGTGTATATTTCCTGCAGAAAAGAAATTGTGAAGAAACGTGAACCTTTAGATTCAGATATGCAATAATTTATTAACTTTCCCTCTGCGTATGTTGTGTGTCTCTGACAGACTTAGTTTTGGAGGAAAACTTTCTAATATGGTTTTGCAGAGCACTTTTTACAGGCATCTCTAAAATAACAAGACTTTCAGTCAAAGAGAAGTGATTGTGAAAGAAAAGGCGGGAGAAGAGTGAAATCGCTGCAAAGTTAAAAATGTTTCCAACAATTACTAGCAGTTTTCCAACACATCTAAGTGTTACGGTATGAATTATGTCTTCAAGCAATTCCTGAAGCCTTCACAATACAGATTTTCAGATATATTTGTTTATGACTGTGGCTTACTGCATAATGCAAATAATGTAGCAATACAGCAAGCGTGAAGCATGACAGAAAAAATACGATTAATGTCAAGCTCACAGATCCAATGTCTGCATGATGTGTCCTCAAAGCGCCCTTCATCTCTGAGTTACACATTTGAAATCAGGAAGACATAGCCTAATTTTTCATTATCTTTGGATGTTCAGCAGTGCTTAATAACAATGAAATTTTGCAGGCATTTTCTCATAAAGATCAAATCTCACTTAGGAAACGTGATAGCTTTTCTTCTGTGGCTCTTAATTCTTTTGATAAGCTAGCGACTGAGGAAAACATCATAGTTGTAATTTGAATTAAAAGCAACGACAACATTTGATACAGCACCTTACAAATTCTTACTCTCAAAATGAACCCAGATTGGCTTGGGCATAAAAATTGCTATGCAAATTGAAAACTGGAAGCCTTAAGCAAAACGAAACTGGACATTTATAATGTTTTCACAACCAAAAAGCCTTTCCTCCTGCATGGGAAAAACTTTCCAAAACAATCATTCCTTGCTTCTAGAGGTGGAGTCCTGACATGAGAACTCGAGGCTTTTGTAAAGCTTATGGACTCCATAACTATTCTGTACAAGCAATCACAGTGTGGCTTGCTATTCTGATGAGTTCAGCCAAGTCAATATTGCCCAAGCCCATGGGAGATCTAGATTTACTGGGATTCTATTACTTGGAACATCTTCAGGTGTCTGACTGACATGCATCTTATTTTCATTCATTTTTCTTGCCGTTTCAAGATCCCCTACATCAGGTTCCTTTACCTGATCCTGCACAAATTGAATAGATTGTTGATATTGTTATTGTTATTGATATTGCTGATTGTTGGTATTGTTGATACCATTGCTGATGAGTAACTAAGTAAATAAATAAATGGTATGCACGGAGTGCCAAGTTTTTAGTCATATTCTTCTATGTTTTTGTCTACATGTCTGAAGAGGAAATCTAATTTTCAAAGGAAAGACCTTTCTTGCAACCCCCTTTGAAGTATGTTAAGGGTACTTTAGAAATGCAGGCATTATTAATCACTGTTGTGTCACTGGACTGCTGAGCATTTTCTAGATCTCCAGAGCCTGTGGCAAAAAGGCTCAGATGTTCTTCCAGCATCAATTACACCCTTGGAGATACATGTCTCTGTAGTCAAATGCACTGGATTATGAACATACATCAAATTAGATGTGTATTTTCAGGTGTAGTTGTTTTGGACAGCAATATAGTGCAGCAATCACAGCTTAAGAAAATAAAGGAGGCATTCCTCACAACTGAAATGTTTGAAGAATTACTCCATCTCTTCTGTAATGTAAACAAACAGGGCAGGAGGTTATGAGGATGGTCAGTGCTCCAGGCAGGTACTGTTGGGGCACAGAAGTGCAGATCTTCCCAGAGCCACATAAAGGGCAGGTTGTTTCTAACAGCGGTGCGATGATTGATGTTTGCTGCTTGCAGTGAAGAAGGTTTACCTACAGGAAAAGGCTCACCTTTTTGTCTGTAGAGGTGAGAAAACAAACATTGTGCTCCTACAGGAGTGTCCTCCCGGAAAAAGAGAGGGGAAAGAAAGCTAGGAGAACAATACCTTTGCCCTTGCATTGTAGAGCATGGATGCCAAAGGAGTCAACCCCTCCTGAATCTTTCAACTGACTCTTTGACCTCCAGAAGCAGTTCAGAGGGCTTGTCATTCAGACATAGGGCAAGTTTGATGTGGAAGGACATGGAGCATCATCCACCTCTCAGCCTACCTGGAGACCACTGCAAGTCAAAGTGCACTCCTCAGATTAGGAATGGTGCTTGCGAGCATCTCAGGGATTAGGGAGGGTGTCTCCACAAACTCCTTCAGTCACACTCTACTGCTTCTGGTCTATGGCTCTTCAGCTCTGTAATGCATAGCCTCTTAGATGTGCTATAATGGCATGTGGTTGAGTAACTTGCAAAAGTGGACATGGAAAATGTTATTCCTTTACTACAGGTGACAAACATTATTTGGCATTACGTTATTGGTAAATTCCCTTAGCCAGGAGAAGACCGGCAGCTTAGCCCCTGTGAAAGCTCAATAATACTCATTCTCATCAGAACTCAGTTGTCAGACCCAGAAATTTACCCACTGCTTTTTAGCAACACATAAAGCAAGTTCTGTACTGAAAAATTTTACATGTATCTAACTCTTTAACTGCCATTTTCAAGCACCTGATGAGCACTTGACTGTGCTGGCTTTGCCTGAGATTTTTGTTGCACGAGGTACACCACTGATACCACCTGCAACATACTCACCCTCCTACCCCAGCTAGCCCTTCATCTGTGTGTGAAGGTCTCCTTCTGACCCAGAGTTTCTATCCTGGCCATAAACTGTTTTCTTACTCTATGCATTTCCATGAAAAATTTCCATGCGTATGAATCTGCAATTTCTCATGAGAAACTGCTCCACCAAAACATTCCCTATCAGCTGCAGTTATGTTCCACTTCAAAGGCAAATGCTATGGCATGACCTGCATGTTGGGAAAGTTTTAAGTCAGATGTCTTGCCTTGAATGTTAAAAGGAGCTATTTTTTGGTTTCATGTGCAACACATAATGCCCAGCATTAAGTATTTGAGGTAAACCACATTAAACTAGAATAGCATTGACAGTATGCAACTTTTGTCATTTCCTGAACTATGACCCAGAGCAGTCTTATTTTTTCTCATCGTAAGCTGCAGTGTCAACTAAGTGTTGGTTGTCTATAGTAATGCTTAAACCCATGTACTTACTGAACTCCTCTTGCTTGCAGGTAAAGCAGTGCATGTGGAGTTGTTAGCAAATTTACCTACCGAGGCAAATAGTAGAAGCACAAGGGTAGGGTCACCAAGAAGGTACAAGCACAACACCATTGAATAGCTTAGAAGACAGTTCCTTCCAGATCAAGGCTGTCTTTTTCTATTTTAATTTTCATTTAAGTGACCTCTGAAGTTATTAATCTCTGTCTGCTCAGAGTCACAGGTTCAGTGGTAGGTATCTGGAGACAGCACAGAGGGGTCAGTCCTTGGGCCACAGAGTTTGGGGTCAGGGTGCGTAAGGGCTATGTTGTCCATTGCTATCAGAGCTCACATCTGACTGTGATAGAATGAAATAGCCCTCGTTTCTCCAAGCAGTCGTCCTAAGCTCCCTTCAACTTCAGGCACACGTCCACTTCACATTGATAGGATTTGCTTTCAGATTTCACAGCAAAAGGCTTATTTATTTATAAAAATGAAATGCAAGCTGGCTTTTAAGAAGTACATATATGCTGTAGATCAGTGTATTAGCCCAGTCTAACCTCTCAGAAATAGTGTTAATCATTTACTGGGCTACAACTGGGAAAGCTTTGGTCCAGTGTCTATGCAAATTTGTACTGCTTTGATGCAATGATATTGCAGCTCTGTGTGAGGACTGTCATTCCATGCATGAAGCTAGAAAAAGTTGAACAGCAGCTACAAAGATGGAACATGTAAAATCAGCAGGTCTGGGTAACCTTCACCCGTGATTTTTAAGACAGCTGATTGATGAGAAACGGGGAGTAAAAATGACGATTTTCAGCACGCTGGAAAACCTCCAGTGGTTTCCAGAAGACTGGAAGAAAGTGAATGGCATGTCAGTATTTTAAAAACTTGTAGCAGGAAGCTTAGATATTACAAGTGTATCAGCACTATTTAGAAGCAAAACAAATTGTTCAATTGGGAATATAGGACTTGATTATAAGGATAGAAATAAAACTGATTCAAATCCAAATAAGTCTATGGAAAACAAATCTATCAAACTGAAAAAATAACTTTTTGAAATGAGTCTGCTGGCCATTGCTGGAGATGACATTTTTAATCTCAAACTATATGGCTATTCTTATGATCTGATCTCACACGACCAGTTTTTTATATTTTGTTTTTGTTGTTACGTTTGTTTTTCTTTTCGAGATTCTTGTTAGTAGTGAAGGTGTGAATGATAACTTCTAGGCTGTTAATGTATTGGAGGCTGTATGTTGTCACCATTCTGTATGGTATGAATGGTAGGACCCCATTTGCTGGTACAAGCAAACTGTTTTACCTCAACCCCCAGATGCAAACATCCACAGACCTGGTACCTGCTCACTGAAATTCTGGTCAGATTAAAATACATTTTTAAAGCACACACAAATTCAAATAATCAATTACAACATTTATTAAAATAAAGGGAGAGGACATGGTACTACTATTTTTCCAGAAATTATTAAGTATCAGAAATTTCATGTTTAGACTAAGGTTGAAAAAAAATAAGTATTTAAACTGCTTAGCCAAAACTTATGGAAATAGTTCTTAGGTTCGGAAATGACTAAACATTTCTGACAAAATCTCCTCTCCTTTGCTGGCAGTTTTGAAATGTAAGAAACAGAAAGATCCATATTGCTCACCCATGTAAATCTTTTTTTTTTTTTTGTATAAACAAGGCAAAAACTAATGATAGCAGGATGCTGATGGCTTTGATTGCTGCTGAGTAGCTCAAGTAATGCAAACATACACACACTGTTTCAACAGATGAATAAAGGGCAGTGGCAGGTAAGTTCACCAATAAGCCTTTGTTTGGGATGTTCTTTCTCATATATTCTCTCTTAAATAGTCAGGCTGTGGCATTGTGCTCCAAAATAAATACAACTTAGTCATCTGCTGCACATCAGCAATGCGCACCAGATGTTTCAAAGCTGTGAATACATTTAAAATGCCATTTTACAGTGTCTGATTATTAAATAGGATGAAAATTTTGGACTCCATGCATGAAGCTGCAAACTGCCTTATCTATGACGGACGCATTTAATTTGTGGCAGAATGGCTGCATTTCCCCACTGTCAGAGAAAGTGGAGGAAATTAATGCAGTCACACTGGTACTGAAGGAGATGGGAGCAAGACTGTGTGTGCATTCATAGAGATGTAGGGTCACCAGACCTGTAAATTAAGAAAAGGTGAAGGAATCCATGTTAAAATCCTGTGTAGACATTCTCATGTGGAACAAAATTGGTCTTACTGCTCTTTAATTCAATTAACTGGCGGATGGAGCTGCCACCCCTATGCCTCAGCTGAGAGCTTGCTTTAGGTGATGCCCGTTTTTCCCATCGTGGGTGGCCCTGTGAAAAACAAACACAATCCAAAGAATAGAAAACATCAGATATTCACATCGTAAAAAGTTGTTACTCCTTGGCTGAGAGTTGCCACCATGGATGGAGGAAATGTGGAGTTGATTCCACTTTTTGTTGGTCTGAAAAACCCAGATTGACGGTGGTCACATCCCCCGTTCTCTAACCACTGCCTGCCACCACCCATCCCCACTCAGAGGGCTCGCATCTGAGCCCCATGAAGACACTTGGGCACCTGCTTCCTACTGACTTCCCATGGGTGTCACTGGAGACTGGAGATGGAGCCAAACCACTGTGGATAGCCCCTTACCTATGGCAGAAAGGGGTCACTTGCTTAGCTGTACTGTAGCAGCCGGGATAGATGCACGAGCCAGATCTAGTAACATTCAGCTTGTACTGGAAGAAGGAGGAGTTTTGCAAAGCTAGTTTCTGCTGCCAAAGGACTCTTCTAATAGTATTGAGACTTCTGCTTGGGCTGCTGCTGAGGTAGTGTTTGGATCAGGGGTGACCGTTTGAGCTGAACGTCCCAGTTTAGCATGCTTTCTGTAGCAGTGTTGGAAAACAACTGGTTTCTTCTGAGACAGAAGCACGCCCATTTTGACCCAGCTATAAAAGAGGGAATGGCCCAGGGTAGAGTTAATCTGAAGTAAAACCTCCATAACTGTCTGTACCATGGACATCAGGTCCTCTGCACCTAAACAGGTTTGCTTTGCCTTTCATCCTTAGCACATGGCACTGCTGCCACTGCAGACATTGCCCATGGTCTTGTGATGTGTTCATGTTGTCTAAAGGTCTCTGAATAAAACAGTATTGGAGTTTCTCTCTTCCAGCTGTAACTGCAAGAGCTGTGTACTCACACAAACTCGTTACTATGGATGAAAACCATTATTTTATATTTGAGACAAAAAGGAACACTCCTTAAATCCTGAAATGAAATAAGGGAGATACAGCAAAGAGATACAAGAGAGAGCAATGAAACAGCACAAAACATTCCTCAGAGAGAAGTCTTGAGTCTCAGCCCATGGAATGCTTTCTGCAACAGCCTTGCTTATTCCTCTCCCAACCTCCCAGCATCTGTGACTAAAAGGAATCATCTTCTAATGTGCCTAAGGAATTGGTTAGGCAGGTGAAAAATGTAAAATTCCAAATCTTTTTTATCAGGAGAATGGAATTCTACGTTGATTTTTCTTTTTTTCAAAAATTTGCTGCTTCAAAAAATGGCAACATTTTTTGGAAGGCTGTAAGCTTGATAAAACTCATGAGATTTTCATTTTTTTAGAAGTCTTCAGCCTATGATCAGCTTGGTGCTTAAAATCTGGAGGAATTTTTAACCAGAAAAACCTAGCATGACTTTCCCTTTTGCTTATGCATAACTTTTACTGAGAACAAAATCTATGTTAAAAGAAAACACAGAAGGTCTTCTCTAAAGTGCTACAGTTTACTACAACTGTCACAAAGTAAATTTATGGAAATTTTTTTAAGAGGAAAAGAGTGTGAATTTAGATCCAGAGGTGAAATAGAAATGGAGAACAATGTTGGCAGTTTTTATTCCACTCGTAAGGTAAAAAATGAGTGATTTTTTAATTTGCAAATTTTAATTTATCTTAAAAAAAATCCATTGAAAAACAGAGAGAAAATATGATGTGCTTGCAGTGTGATAGAGCTAGCTAAAATCTAGATGCATAAATGCAGAAGCAGATGTAGAAATTTGCCATTTAGAAAAAGCTAATTGGTGGAAACCTGTAAGGATATTCATGTGACGTTTGCACTCACCTACATTTTATTTGTTAATAGATCCATCATGAAAATTCAGATAAGAGAGTACTAAAAATCTAAAGCTGTCATTTCTGACTGTGCTGCCTACCTTTTCAGCAGCCAGGATTTTGCGCATGGACTGTTCCCTTGGCAGGCGCAGAAACCCTTTTTGTTATATTTTCTCTCTCGCCTGCTTGCTGCTTCCTGTCTGCATGTGATGACGAGATGTCATTTCAGCACGCGGCGCTGAGACGTCTGACAACAGCCACCAAACCGCCTGAGTCTCAGCTGCTTTTACTGCCAGAGCCCGGACACCTTGAATATGAAGACATTCAACCTGTGGTGTAACACAGAAAAATATCAGTCTGGATGCTGGAGGTGTGGGAAAGATCCATGCTTAGCTTGGGGAAGGAGCAGTCTAAGGCTGCCCGTGAAGCTGATGCCTCAAAGCACATAGGGACGAGGCCATTCTACCTGCAACGCAGAGTGAAGTCAGAGAGGGCTCTGGGGCCATCAGGGTTGGGGTGATCTGACCTGGGAAGTGGGGTTTCTCTTATCTGGCAGACCATGGAAGATGGTCACTAGATGTCCTTGTGCCCATGCAACTTGGTAGGAAAATGCAACGTTTTAGAGTGTTCTTCAGATAGTTTCATGCTGTGGGCAAGAGTCTCCTTTGGAAAAAGCTGTGCTGACCAGTTCTGCTTAATTAACTTAATTATTTTTATCATTTCATAAACCCATGGTATTTATTTGGAGTACACTAAGTCATCTGGAGGTGTTTCTTGGTTTTTGGTCTGTAGCATTGACTGGTACAGGAAGGTTGCCCGCTTCTGTAGCACGTATAACACCAGCACCTCAAATGTCCCACCTGTGCCTAGCAATGGCAGCAGCCCCTGATCTGCCCTGCCAGAGACATTTGTCCAGGCAAGTTTCAAACACCACCAATGCTAGCGAACCCTTGTCTCCTTTAGCAATGTTTTCCAGTGTTTCGTCACTGAGAAAAATTTTCCTGTTGCCCAACAGAAATTGCTGTTTTATTGCTGTTTATTGCAGTTCAGCCCTTCAAACCTCTTGCCTTGACCACTGGGGATGAGAGGAAAAGTTTGCTGTCCTCCGTCTTACATATCTGAAGACAGTTACTATGTCTCCATTCCATCTTCTCTTATTGAGGCAACCATGACAATAGCAACGTTCTTTAAAGTTTGTAATCAATAGACATGGAAAGAAAAATCAATCAGATTGACTTCTTGAGGAAAGTGAATTCTTTGGCCTACTTTGTAACAATGAGATTTCCTGACTGACCAGAATATTGCTTGAGGGACAGAGAGATGGAAATAGTTCAGAGCTGAAAAAATCAAGAGGGAAGTGAACACCGATGTGAAAATATCTGTTTACCTGCTGGGTATTTTTCATTGTACTTATCTATGGCAATTGAACAAACAATTTTCAAAGGTATTTAGCCATTATGTTTGGAAAAAAAAGACAAATCCAACCTCATAAAAGACCTAAAAGTGTTCCATCATCTTTGAAAGTCTCCCACATGCTTCTATCAGGGACTGTAGCGTGCAGCTGTAGTGTGGAACCAGGACAGTGCATGAGGGAAATATACAGCAGTGGCATGTTTTGAAAGATCTGCTTCCCTTGAATGAAGCCAGCAAAGCAGACTGAGTGTCACCAGGCCCAAGTTTATGGTGGACTCTCGGCCCTTTGCATCTCACACACCATGTCCTACCAGCACGGGCTCTTCCACGGTCACTCTGAGATTCTGGAAGCAATTTTACAGCAGAAACAAAGAAAAAGCAGCACAATATAATTATCAAGTAGTTTTAGTTCACACACTCATAATTTCATGCTTAAAATATAATCTTAAACTGAATAGGGTCAAACAGTGACAATAGCTTCAGTAGTTAGTGCCATGAAGTGCTACAGTATAATTAGTGTTAAGTTGTGTTTAATCCAGTAGTTTTATTACAATATCATTGACCAATAACATGTTCAAAGATTTTATAAGAATTAAAGCTTCAAAGTTTCACTTTAGTATTGGTTTTGGTTTTTAAGTTCTTAAGTCAATCATTGATGGAGATGGCATATGCTGCCATGCTAATCAATTAATTATTCCATGCAACTACCACCAAATACATTAGAATATGATTAATTGAATTATGTTAATACTAACACAGACGTATTCACTTCCATTAACTTGAAATAGGGTATAAAAAAGTAATTAAAAAACAGCCTCTGGATATTACAAGATTGTAAAAGAACACGAAGACAGTAGAATTCTGGGGACTGAGTGATGACTGTACAGCTCACAAGTGCAACAGATCTAGTAACAAAACAACCAGCTTTTCAACTTACTGTTGGCTGTAACCAGTGTGCTTCTCAACTGTAATGCAAGATAAGAACACGACAGTTATTAATTTCAATGACTCATTAAATAATACAGAACAAGTACATATAGGTTTATCTCATCTCTATAACCAGTCTAATCAATGTTCCCAAGACTTGAAGGAACACTCTGTTGTCATTGACTGTCAAAATAAGCTACAGCTGAGAGCTGGCTACATTTCTGATTAAAATAATCTGGCAAACTGAAGGGAATTAACCCCATAGTGAAAATGATGCTGTCGCTTCAGTGGGTAAAAATGTCTTATTATGTGCAATGCTCCAGTCAGTGCTTAGGCTGTATTCTGCATAGGGATGCAAGAAGAAGGCTCACAGCCTGTCACATTCATGATGCTTTAAGGAATTGCAGGGCACGTGATTTTGTTTGCTTTTCCATACACCCACACAAATAATCTGAGAAATACTCACTGGATCTATTTCAAAATTACTTTCGCTGGGTGCTATAACGTTGCTTCCATTGGTTTCACTGAAAAATATGAATACCCCATACTGCAACAAATTCTATTTGTGAAGCTTATGGCCCACTAAAGCAATATGTTAGCATGATTTGTCACAACAATAGCATAATTTGCCTGTTTTAGCAAGGAAAACATAATCCTCTGGCAACATACAAAATATTTTATTTTGCCTGTGACAATTAAGACTGTATAATGAGGAAGAAATGTATCCCCATAGCTAAGGCTCTAGCCACAGATTTGTGCTCAGCTTCACCTTTGACAAGTTCTTCCTTAATCTTGCTGTATCTGTAAAATTGTAGTAATGCTACTTTCTACCACTCTGTCTCATGTGTTTGGACTGTAGCTCTTCAAGGCAAGAGCTACCTCTTTTTATGTGCAGTGCTGCCGACTTAAGATGTTTTTCACATGTCTCATGATTTTTGATGTTTTCCCCAGCTCTTGTCATTATGTGAGAATCTCAGCATTCATTTAAAAGAGACAAGTTCCAATCTAATGGCTGTAGATAAAAGCACAAATATGTGCCATGCATATACTACAAGCCTCAAAGAGCACCAAAAATAAAAAAAAAAAAGAGGGTAATAAATAACAGGAACTCTGTTTTCATAGCTACTAGTAAATCAGCGTTGGTTTGTCTGTTTTCAGTTGCTTATTTGTGGACCCGCAGTTTTGGGGTTCCTTCCTCAGTAGGCAGAGCATGGAAACCAAGGCTGTCCTCACCTTCAGGAACTGATGCAGCAGTAGAAGAAAGTCCTCATACTGAAAATGCTGGGACCTCCATCCTACCTCTGGACATGTGGGACTGAAGCTGCTGGAATTAGTTTGTCTCCTTGAACACAATTTGTTCACAGCAGTGACTTCCTTTTCCATACCTGTGACAAAAGCATGTACACATATGTACTATTTGGACCCTCATTCATCTACAGCTTGTGTTTTTTCAATATGGATTTCTTTTGTGGTGCATTATCTTTCCCATTACACCTCAGTAACATTGCTTTTGGAAGGAGATGTGTATTTTCTTCCACTTGCTAGTTCCTGCACAGAGACCACAGAAAATTCAAAGCAGTTGCAATACCTGTGATGCCTGCATGTTTTGGACTGCAGTGTAATAGGTGGATGTGGTCTGTAGAGGAGCGTAACTATGTCTCTCCTTTCTGATGCAGGAATGTAACTTGATCTTTTCATGCAAGTTTTATGGTAGATTTGCACTGTCGCCATATCTGAGGAATATGCTTATGACTCCTCTATGACTTCAGTGCAGTACTTCTGCTCCATACACTACTCAACCTGGCATGGAAATTGTATCTTTAACCTCAGTTTCTCTGTCTGAAATTATACTTAATTTGCTGTTTTAAAGAAGCATAAGATCCTTTGAAAGAATGTGCAGAAGCAAAAAATTCTTGATCTGTTTTGATTTTAGTCGGTATAAACTCCTTTCTGTCTTTCTTATATTGTTCCAATGTAGCATTTACACTGCTATCTGGGTGAAGAGTAGGGAAGTGGGATGGGTACAGTGCAATAACAAGTTAGGCCATGGTACCCAATGATTTGTAGCACATCTATCCCTTTATAGGAGAAGGTGAAACTTTGGAAAGATCCTGCACAAGTCCTACGGTCTTATTGTTCACAAGATAGATAGTACAGAAGATCATTTGTTAAACAGCAGAAACTGTTCCAGATTTCCCAAACTATCACTGAGCTACAGGATAAGCTCATCTCCTAAGTCTTTGTATCTACAATACAGGTGTGTGCCTCCTGGCTACCAATTTAAGAATGCCTGAGAGTTAATAGAGAGAAGCAGGTATCTGGATATAAGGAAAAAGTTTTTTACAATAAGGGAGGTGAAGCACTGGAACAGGTTACCCAGAGAGGTGGTAGATGTCCAATCCCTGGAGACACTCAAGGTCATGCTGGACGGAGCTCTGAGCACCCTGATCTAGCTGTAGGTATCCCTGTTCATTGCAGGGGAATTAGACTAGATGACCTTTAAAGGTCCCTTCCAACTGTAACGATTCTATCATTCTTTGATTCTATGACTTTTAGAGAATAATTCATCAGCAGTGTAGACATCTGCTTTTGGATTAAATGAATCATACTCCCAAAGGGCTTCTTTTCTTCCAATGAATATGCTAAACAACCAGCTCAGATACAGATATTATCACTCTAGACATCTACGTGTGATCTGAGTCCACGCCAGTGGGCTCATTTCTGATCTAGCAGAAACTTTAGACTTTGTAGATGGTCTTTTCCATCCATAAGCTCCTTTCAGAATGGCCTTCCCATCAAGCTCATTATCTTCCCTAAAATTCGTGCTTGGCATTGCTTTGTGTGAAAGGCATTATTATTCCATTTTATCATTACTATCTTTCTAATGGCTGAGTAAAGAAGACATGAAAAACAGATAGCAGCCATTCCTTTGAGATTTTCACTTTGGACTTTGACTGTAGCCTGCTTAGGTTACTGCTTACTGTGCTGTATGCTGAATAAACTTAAGCTTATTTTCTTCATCAACATTTTGCAACTTCCACCATGTGTGCTGTTATCTACAACTTACCTACCTAGCTTTGCACCAGTGTGTCAGCTAGATCTGACTTTTCCTTAACTTCCACCAGGAATAGACTAGATGCCTGAGACTTGCTCTAAATATTCCTAGAAGCAATGCTGGACATTTTCCAAAGTCTAATAGCCATCTCCTTATTTTTAAGAACCCTCAACTCTTGTGTTAAAAAAAAAAAAAATGGTAGCAGAACAGCAGGAGCAAGGAAAGCTGATAACAGGAAGTATTTCAACTACCAACTATCTACAAGGAGCACTGCTTTGGCATTTTTAACAGGGATAGCTTGCAGCCCCTGCATGCACATTTTTTAAACAATGTGAACACTGGCAATGTAAATGAGGCACTTTACAATCTTCGTGAAAATTTTATCAGGTAGCATGATTCAGGTAGTAAGTGGGAGGTTGTGCCTACTACTTCCTTGCTATTGTCTTACAGTCGAGAACTTCTTCATCTTTCCTAATCTAGTGACAGCTCTTATTCCCAAAGTTCCTGATTTCCCCAGTGGCATCTTGAGTGACAGCACAACTTCTAAAGAGACTGTTAGAGTCCAATACTGCAGCATGCTGGGTTCTTCACGGTCCTATATCAGTTCTTCTGTATGGACATGTGTCTCAGCAGTATTTTAGGTAAAGGGATTGCAGTTCTTCCTTATTCTGCCCTTATGAAAGTTAAATGAAGCCTCTTTGACTTCGGTGGTTCCCTGTAACAGACCTTTTCACTTGGAATAACAAAACTGCTCTTTGAGTTACATTAAGACCCAAAGCCACAAAGACAGGCCAGTGACAAGACTGCTCAGATGGACAGAAAATTTTTACTGGGGTATGATGCAGGAGGTGGAGATCACTGTACTGGAGCTACATGTCAAATACCAAGATAATCCAGTAGCCAAAAGAAATCAACTCAGTGAAGGAGGACTGTAACAGCCAGAGCAGAAATTGCCTTCTGATGTGTGATTCTTCTGCATGTGGCTCCAGGAAATGGGAACTGTCTGTGACCTTTATGAGAGGTACAGCCATAACAAGGAAATGCTCATCACATGGTCAGCTCCTCCTCAGGCTGGATTCAACTTTTCAGAGCCTGGCAGATGACTTGAATGAAAGGGGCTAACTCAATGACTGCACATGTTGTGCTTACTCCTCGTGTGATCCCTGATGAAATGACTGGACACACAAAAGCAAAACTGTCAGACGGAGGAGACTGAGGAAAAGGACATTATGGGTATTTAGCCAGCCACAGGATGAATGGTTTCAATCAGATGCAGCCAGAAAATATGGAATTAATTGTGGGGTGCGTCATCTCAGTGTTTATTGCAGGTGGAGATGTGCGAGTACTGTTGTACAAATGATGGTAACAAACTGATCTGCACTACTCCACGCAAGCCTGTTCTAAAAAATGTGAATTCTAAGTGGGAGAAGTGGTACGAATGGTTGTTAAAAAAAAAAGGATAAAAGGAGCACTCATCCCACAAGAACAGAATAAAAAAGCATGGGTGACTTAGACTAGAAAATGGAGTTATGATTGCTCTGTGTAAATCTGTTCAATGGCTAATCACCAGGTAGTCATTAAAGAATTAAGAATTATTTAAGATGGCAACACTGGCACAAATACAAATGAGAATAAAGTGACAATGAATAACTTTGAGTGGGAATGAGAAAGCAAGTTCTCATTCTCAGCTGCTGTAGAACATATTTCCCTTTGGAATAAGGAAGCAAGATGTCTAACTCTTTTAAGATGGGCTTGTTATGACTAAATGAGAGTACAACTTCATAGTATATCCTGCATTTGTCTTTTAAAAGAATGCAGGCAAAAGGGAAATGTCAACATTTTGTTAACAAGAAGGTATTTACCAGTGATGGAGAAAGTCACCTACTGCTGAAAGAGCAGCTGTTTGTATTTACAGCCTTGAGAAAGGGACACCCTTTTTCACCTGGACCCCAAACATTTCTTTTTTTGACCCAAAGATCATTAGAAAACCATTTGAAGGCTGCTAATTCCTTTCTCCTTGCCTTTCTTAGATACTCTTCGCCATTTATAAATTCTGGATAAAACAATGTAAAGCAATTAGTTGATGGTATGAACACCAAAGATAGATGAAGGGCTGTGCTCTGTTTGGTAATCTTATTGCCTGGATGATCCTGGCTTCAGTGAAGTCAAGGCAGGATGAATACAGTTCTTGATTTCAAGTTTCTTTCTTCGCCACTGTTTCTGACACCCATATAATATTGCTTGCTGCTAGTGACCACATCTTGGAGAAAGAGGCAGAGCCTACTAGGATAGTAAAAGGGGGGTATTAATGCCCTGAAAACCAGAAAACCTACCAAAACGAAAATGATGACATTATAATGGAGCTCAAATGATTTTTTTTTCCTAGAAAAAAGTTCTCCATCTAACCATGGTGCTGTAAATGTAATTTTTCTGTGAGCAATGCTTGCTCTCAAGATTGTTGTTGTGTTGTTTTTTCTTTTTTCCCAACCTTGTGGCTTTTCAGTCTCCATTTATATTTCTCTTTCAAACACACTGCTTGCTTTTCATTTTTTTAATCTTCCCCCCTTCCTCCATTTCTTTCACCAACCTGGAGTAAGATGCCCCTGGAAAGATGAAATACAAAGAAAAGGACCTGCCAATTCAGGTGACTTTGGTTCTTTAATGTTCTTTTAGTTCTAAATTTTTTAGTGTCTAGCCTCTTTATTAAAAGACATTTCTGATTAACTTACCTGAGATGATGCAAATCACTGCTGGACTCAGAGCAGTAAGGGTTGTTTCTTTGAATAAAATTAGCAGATTTTTAATAGTAAGGCACACTTACATCCATGCAGCTCATTTCATCTCACTGGATCCCAAAACACTGCTGAAATGTGGCAGGACTTGGAAACTGAGAAACACTTTTGAAGCACAAATTGTCCTACCATTCTCTCTGTTTTAGCCCACTGACGTTAGTGGAGTTATTCCCACTTTATACCGTTGGAGATCAGAGTAGAACCAGCCCATAAGTTCTACCCATCATTTACCAAAGTAAATTAATTCATCCTGGACCTTCTATTAACTGATCATGAAAGACATCTTCTGCAATTGACTTCCTCCATATATTCACAAAAACAGAAAACGTATGGTCAAAAAAATATATCTAGAAAGGACTTTGAAACCCTAGCCATTTTGCACGTAGCTGACAGGATATAGCTGCATATCCTGGACTTGGTTTACACTCTGCCTAAAGTGTGTCCTTCAGAAGTCTGTACTTCCTACTGTCTTTAGAATTTAAATGTGTTGAGGTTGCTCTGTCCTTCTCCATTTATTCCTTGCTTTTAAGAGGTTCATCTGAACCTGTTCTTCAAATTGACCTATAGAGAGGCTTATGACATATACACACCTACGTCTACTAGTTATATATCTGACCCTGTATTATGACATTCACTAATGCAACAAATTTTTATGTAATTCAAATCTACGCTCAAAAGCAATACAACAGAAACCACAGAAGCTCCTGAGACTTTCCAATGGAGGTAAAATACTTTCAGCAAATTCTGAGAAGAAAATGCTGCAGGTATCAGCATTTCTTGGCGAGACGTTGCTTTTGCTTACCAACACTTCATTTCATTGCCAGAGCAGCCTGGAGTCCACACAGATATTTTTCAAGTAGCTATCTTTCCTTACATGCAACAATATTATCTGTAGTGGAAATAAACACTAATGTTGTCATGATGTCTACAAAATCAGCCAAAATTTAAACCTGTTTTCCAGAGTGTTCAGAGAAAAGAAGAAAATCTGTTGTGCTGGAGCTTATTGTGCCAAGTATTTGTCTAAAAAGACTTAAACTGGATTATTGATATACCTGTCTGGATTCATTATCCTCTTGTAGCTTTCCCTGTGTTTTCCTGAATATGTGCATTAGACTCCAAAAATTGGCAGACAGCAGAGCTTTCTGATAAAGATGTAGGCCTTGAGTCAAAGCCAAATGTCAGCAGGGGCCTTTTTATGGACTCCAGTAGGAATTGGATCATGCCTCGCTGGCATGGAAATGTCATGTATCACCCAGCAAATTTGGAGCTCTGACATTAGAAGCCCTGAACAGGCAAATCACCAAATGCTCTTTGTTCTGCGCATCGCATAATAGTTCTGGCCGTGTGGCCTTTGTTGTTGGTAGGTTCACGAGAGACACCTAATTAGATTAGGAGGGCTTGAAATAAGACAGCACTAGCTGGCTCGAGGAGCCCTGTGTGGACCTGGCGGTAAGGAAGAGCAACTTCCCCTCTAGTTACCAAGACTACAGAGGATCTTTCAGGGTGGAGCAGAAGCAGCACAAATCAAACCATAGAGTTTAGCACTGAGGTGGGAATCAATGCTTCACAGGTTGGTGTGTTGAGGAAGAAAGTAACAGCTCTTTATAGTGGCAAATTTTCTCTGCTGCATGACTGCAGGCAACTGCCCCATGACTCAGTTTACCCACCTGGAAAAAGAAGAAGACTGGTCACTCTGCTGTGCAGCATTCACTGCTTAGTGCCCAGTATCAGAGCACTTCGCAAACAATCCCATATAAAGGAGAATGTTTTCAAGACATTTGGGGAAATGCTGTTTGGCCACACACACGAGGCCGTTCCGGTGGCCTTGGGGCCAGGTGGGATGGAGGTCATGGAGCAGAAGCCCACAGGCTGAGTGCTTGAGGATGGAGTGGGAGCAGATTGGAAAGCGTGACAGAACAATTTAAAGTGCTGTTTATCATGAGCACCCTTCATGTTCAGTCACAGCAGATATGAGACAAGGAACTCTAAATTCTAATGCCATTTGTAAAGCATGAGAAAAATAAATACTCTGCTATTTGACTGCAGCCAAACACACGTCTAATTAATTACCACGCTAGTTAATTAACAGGACAGTTTTGATCTGCTGTAGCAAAGCTTTGAGATGCAGTGGCTCTCTAAGTCATTTATTTCAGTCAAAATTAAAAGCAAACATTATTTTGCTGGTCCATCTGCAGTGTTCCATATTGCCCTAATGGCATCAGCATGGCATCCCAGTCATCTGAATCCAGCCAGAATTAATCCAAGATTGCAAAAAGTAAGTAAAGGTTGATCTGGGTCAGGGAGCTGAGAAGTGGCCATGGGATGCCCCCAGATAAGAGACTGGGCCTCTGGTAAGGTGCAGCCGGCCTCTGGAAGCCTTGTGTAAGCTGGGGTGGCTTGCTTCCCTCTCAGAAGCCAGAGCAAGACTCAGCAAATAGGCTAAGAGCTACAGTACATTATCTAACTTGGGATACTGTATTTTAAAGGAAACGGCACCAATATAGCCAAAACCCTTGGCTAGCCCAACTTCCCACAGCCCTGCATGATAATGGTAGGGTGGCTGGAAGAGCACAAGAAGGGCTTATGCTGCTTACTGCAGCCCCAGGACAAGTGTCTGCAACAGCCATCAACCCCTCCCCCCTTCAGATATGAAGATCTTTTCCTGCCTTAGGCATCATCTCAGATACCAGAAGAAATCCCTTCTCTCCCACAGACCCAAGGACGAGAGCCTGGAGGAGAGGAGGAGATGCACATCACCACAGAATCTGTAAGGCATTGTAATTTAGAGGCAGTTACAGGGCAGACCACAACTGTCAAGATAAGGAAAAAAAAAAAAAAAGTGGATTAAAAATACCTTTACCCTTTCAAGGGTTTTGTGTTGCACCACCAGAGGCACAGAACGGAAGTTCATCTTACATTTTAATCAGTCTTTCCCTCACTTAATTTTAATCTGACCCTGAGTAATGCCCCCTAAGAAGATTCATTTAGAAGCAGATTACAGCATCTAATTTGCTAATGATGAGACATCATCCTCAGAATCACCGTCTTCCATAGGGACTTGCTAGATGCATGAGGAAATAAGATAAAAACACTGTGCCCCTCTGCGTTGTCTTGCAGCTAGAGCGCTTGTTCCCAGCCTGGACTTCATTGATACTTGGGTGGGAAAGGCTGTGCCTGGGCGTGTGTGCGATGAATTGACTGAAATGCAGGAAATAAGCAGGAAAAGCATGGATGAGGAGAAGTCTGAGGAACCGGGGGGATGTTTGTTGTGAAAAAAAGATTGTTTCAGTAGCTTCATGCTACAAGCCCAGCACGCTCATGTCAGCATGTGAGTATGGGTCCCAGCAGCCAGGTGTGGCTGGCCCATGTAATTGGGAAACATGTTGCCTGATTTCCTACATGTAGACTAGAGACCAAATGCTCCCAGTTTCCTGGCAGAGGGAAGGAGAGCAGGTTCACTGGGTTTTGTGTTCAGGCATACAGGCAGGGTTTTCTGGGAAAAGCAAAGGGATCACAGGACTTCTTTGCGGAGTGCGACACGAGGAGTCTTGGCCACTCATGATGGGGCTTTAGGAAGATCATCAAGTTTTGCCCAGAAAAGGTCATAGAAGAAGAAGGTAACAGAGAAGTTATCAGAAAATGTAGAGTATACTCTATATTTTCTAGTTATAAAGTGGTTCATGATTGCAACCTGATTCAGCTTAAATTCAGTGGAAGACTTAAAAGTTCAATTTCGAAAGGGCACTTTCGTGTAATGAAATGAATTCAACCATCTGAAGAAATAGATGACATGAATGGAAAGAAATGCATTTGAGCCAAAGTTGCTATAGTATCTGGAACTTTTATCCTAAGTAAAAGAAAATCTTTCAGGAAGGACTCCAGACCAAGCAAACTGAGTCAGCATCTCAGAAGTCATATTGAGAGTAGCAGAGAGCTCAGAAGTATTGCAAAAGGATTTGATCAGCAAAGAAATCTGTGTTCAATAAAAGGAGTATTGCCAAAAGTCAAGCTGAGTCAGAACTGCAGAGGGTATTAAAAGAAGCAGCAAAAAGTTCTCCAGCTGCCTGGAAGAAAGTGGAACAGGTAAGAAAGAAAGCTGTGACAGTAAAGCAAAGATCAAGATCAGCTTCTCAACATTTCCCTGCACACTCATCTGCTATGCAAAGACTGAAGATGTTTAGAGAGGGATGACGGTCATCCTATCTCATGGCAGCCCCAGCCCACAGGTGAGGTGTCATGGACATCGAAGGAAGGATTCTTCAGGGTTGTTCAGGGAAGGAGGGGAATGGAAATCTGAGATCGATAGGGAGGCCGGAGAGATACCTCCATGCCAATGTTGATCCCTTTTTTCTTTGGAGTCTACACTACTTGATAGGTTAAGAATCTCTTGCTGGTCCTGGTACTGCAAGGCAGTGGATGCCTTTGAACACAAGTGATGCAAAAGTTTTAGAATGTCTGTAACAGAGTTTCCCATTCAATTTCCTTCTCACACATCAAAACACCTTTAGGAACCCAAGTAACACAAAGTAAATGGGAACAATCAGAGAATTCATATAAAACTGCACAATTCCTCCAGACCAACTTGCTAGGGCAGACATGGCAAGTGAAGATGCTAGAAGAGGTGAAGGAGCAGATGAGCTGTTGGGAAAGAGGAAACTGGTTTTAAGATGGAGCTCTTTCCTTTTCTGAACGTGATTGCATCATTGCCAGAAAGGTAATTGTACGGTTTAGGCATCCCTTTCTGCTCTGTGTCCTGCATTGCAATTTATACTAACATCAAGTAGTGAGAACTATTAAGGTAAGCTGATTACCTCTGATTACACACTGAAGATTTTCATTGTTTTTCCATAAACCATGATGGCCACTTACAAAGCCAGGCATTTTAACTATGGGCTGAGAACCTGTCTAACCTACCATAAATGTAAGTATCCAGATAACATCTAAGTACTATCTCTGATAATCATAGAGTAGCAAGGGTCAGTTGTGATCATCTGGCCTGATGTCTCATACCAAACTGCCAGATTTTTTCAAGTCAGTTCTTGTTCGAACTAGAGCATCTCTTCCAGAGTAAAAGGTACTCTTGTTTAAAAATAATAATAATTCTTATGATTGGATTCACCAGATTATTTGACAAGGTTTTCTGGTGGTTAATCACTTTCACCTTTACAAATCTGCACATTTCAAGACTTCCTAAGTTGATATTTGATTTCCTGCAATTCAATCTTACTACATATCTCTCTACTAGGTTGAAGCCTGCTGGTGAAGGTCAAAAGCCACATTCAGCTTTTGCAATGGCCCCATTTCCTAGTGACCATGCACAATTTTCCATAAGGTGCTCAGAATTGGCCCTAGTTCAAGGCAAAGTCCCAACGAGAGTTTCTGCACAACCTCTCCTACCTTGCCTTGAAAATGAGAGTGTGAGTATCCCTTAAACAAAAGGCAGCAAGGAACATAACTTTATCTGTGGGCTGTTAATGGATGAACCACTGTGGCAGTGACACAACAGCTTCAACTCTCACCTTGCTTGGTGTGAAAAAGACACACGAACCCACATCTCTCACACTAACTGCAAGTAAAGTGTTGTTGGAGCAGGCTTGGCTCAGCCTCTTCCATTAAAATGACCATAATTTTACACAGGCATGTGCATCCTGATAAGGGTGCAACCCCCAGCAAGGAAGCTGGCTCAGGTCCTAGACTCAAGGATGCAATGAAGTACATTTCCTGCAACTGCTTGGGGTGTGCAGGCCAAGCCTTGCAGCTGCAACTAGGATTTTACCCATATTGTGGCACTGAGATCAGCACTGGGAGGAGGTTTAGCTCCTGGTCCTCTTGGCTGTAGCTCTGGAGTGCCCCAGCACCCACCGAAGCACATGACCAAGTGAAACATTGCTCAGTCTAAGAGCATGATAGGCTGCAAGAACAGTTTGGACTCTTGTTCTGGGTCTTGGAGAGGGCCTGGGATTTGGTTAGTCTTTGCAACGCTGAGTGTTGTGGAACTCCGGTCCCTTTATGGATCTATCCCCCTGTTAATTCAATATTAAATTTGCCACAGGAAATGTACTTCTGGAGTAAACACAGTGTTCCTCTTGCCAAGCCAAGAGCATAACGTTGTAAAGAAAACAGAAATCTAACAGTCTTTTCTCAACACGTGGCATAAAGCCTTACCTTGCACATACAACAAAAATTGTTGCAACAATTTAACCAGGAACAACATTAATCCAAACACTTTCTATTCTGCCTCTTATTTATCTGCTTCCATCACGGTACCCACACATGCTGCTGCAATGCCCATTGCTTCATCTTTCTATAGCAAAGATTTCCCTTTTATGCTAAAATCTTGCATTTGTAGAGACTGAAGACCACCAGCCTAGTCGATGGGAAAGTACTCTTGCATCAGCTGGAACTTTGCAGCTTGCCACGCTTAAGGGAGGGCAGGGAAGTGCCAGGGGGCAGAGGCCAGGGCAGGAGCTGCATTTGGTGGAAGGGAAGGCGAAGAGAAAGTGCTGTGGATGGCACAGGCAAAATCTGGAACCAGAAAGTCAGAGGAAAGGACAGAAAGAAAGAGCTGACAAGGGAGGGAGAAAGAAGTGTGCAGAAATAGTAGAGAAGATGGGGAGGAGGAGGAGATACACAAATCCTGTGTCCATTGGACCACATAGACCTCCTGGGCATGGAGCTGAATGTTTGTCTGCTCCCAAGGTGTACAAAGGGCAGAAGAAGTATGTCCTTCTTCACCTTAATGTAAAAGCAAAAAGACAGAGGATAGACAAAAAGGTCCCAACCCTACTTGTATGAGTCAAGACAGAGTCACATCATGGAAGTAATTTTTTTCTGTGGTTTGTCTGGATTTTTTTTTTTTTTTTTTTTTTTTTGGGGGAAGGAGGAAAAGGGTTTTTTTTTTTTNAAAGCAGGAAATGGCTTTTCTTTTTTTCTGCTTCTTTTTTCTTTTTTTTTTTTCCCCAAATATCACATTACAAGAAAATTAAATGAAGAAATTAGGAAATGGCAAAATTAAGATATCCTGGACAGCCTTTGTTTGACTGCCTTTATGCACATACTTCGTATCTTGGTCTCTACAACACTTTCTTTCCACCCCCATGGGATCCATTTCATTTATTGGAAATCCTGGAAAGACATATTGTGGAGGAGACAGTGGTTTGCAGGCAAAAGGGACAGATGTATATCAGAGGCAGTTGAATGTTGCCCTAGAGGGCTGGGGCTGAGTCTACAAAGTGAGCCTGGTTCTGCGCAGCAGCGTGGCCTCCTGCTGGGCTGCAGCTCTCTGAGGAGCAGCCTCCAGCCAAGCCCTCAGCACAGCCTGGGGATGGCTGGTGAAGGCAGCAGGAGCTGCACTGCGGTCATTGGCAGTGTTTGCAAGAGAGTAAAAGCTCAGAAAAACCACAGAGAATGTATCTTACAGTGGACACCTCTAACGACTAACCTCATCTGTCTGCTCTGGGCCTGATGCTTGTGGCACCTCAGGGCCTTGGAGAACATCTCCATGGCCTTGGGGACAGCATGGGACCATCCTTCCCTGACAGGATGTCCTGTTTCACCAGCACAGAGCTCTACAGTCCCACTGCGTGCCGTCACCCCTCAAACCTCTCTCCTAATCCCTTCTCCTGGGCTGCAGAGCGGGCACTTGGGCTTCCTCCTCTCTGCTGATTCACTGCTGCTGGGACACTGTGCCCCATCATCTCCGGCTTCCCGGAGGCTCACCCTGCCTTTTAAGTGCAAGACACATCTTGGACTTGGCTTTTAGGACTAATCACGTTAATATCAGAAACAGAGATGCCAGGATCAAATAAAATGTAAAACACAGTGTGTTCTGCACTTCAAAAGGCTCTGTGACATTTCAGCATGCCTCACCAACGTGTCCTGGCTGCAAAGATAGGAGTGAGCGTTCCCACAGCCATCCATCTCCTGTCCTCCCCTCTCCCTGCCCACCTCCTCTTGACTGAATCATTTGTCTCCATCCTGGGTCCTATATCACATTATTTTGTCTTCCTGCTCCTAATTTGCTTACACTGCAAATGTAAATGTAATGACATGAACTTTATAATCCCCTTCTGTTAGTATTCCCTTCTAGGATAAGGGGACATAGCACACCCTTTGAAACCTTCACTAATACGCCATAGTGTACAGCATGCAGCTGTGAATCACATTAATTAGTCAAACCTGTTCATCTGTGATGATCTGGAAGGTCTTTTCCAACCTCGGTGGTTCTCTGAGCTTCTCAGCTTTCCAGAGACCCCTGTGGCACAGGTGTGCTGTCTGCATTACCTGCCCCTGTTTCAGTTTCAGGATTTTGACATCACAGCTACTATAGTAACTGGGAACTGAGATTTTTTTTTTTTTTTATGGAGAGGTTCTGTAAAGTTGTATTCATTAGTATTCATTAATAACTTTCCATGAGGAAATTAATAATTTTATATTCACTGCAGAGTCTGAAAGGTACACAGCAATTAAAAGAAGGAAAGGTTTGAATAAGTATCTAGGCTCCAAAGTCTGAATGAGACAGTGGTTTTGTTGGAAAAATTGTATGTTATCACAAGGGCTGTGTGCACTTGCAAGAAGCCATGTCAAGGCTGCCCGAGGTGACTCCTTTCAGTCATTTTCTGATCTGTATTTGATTACCCAAATTTACCATTCCTGTAACTTAGAAGCGATGTTGAATGGATTCTAAAACATTTATTTCCAAGAAAAGAACATTTAGAGAGATTCAGGTGCCTAAATGTAAGAGCTGTCTAATGTCATTTGAGATGTTCTGAGCAGCCCGTCTGGCTTGCAGCTGCTGCTCCAGCAGGGCACAAATCCTTCCATAAATCCTGTGTCAAAGCTGCCAACACATTTAGATGGCTCCAGCAACTGCCATCATCTACAAAGGCATTGTGTTTAGATACCTGCATTTCCCTGTTGAAATTACATCTGAACACTGAAAACAGAGAGCCATCTGATAAACTCGGCTGTAACTCCAGCCAGGGTTTCCTAGCCACAGTGCGCATCGCTCTCATTTCTCTATTTCAGTCTTCCTGCTTAGTTTCAAGTTTATTGCCTCGTGGGGTCTCTGGTCAATTTTGGGGAAATGGCTGACAAATCAGAAGTGCGTGGTCTGAGGAAATGCTTGTCTGCATTCAGAAAGCAGCAGACGCAGCATTTCCAGGCAGCCCAGTAATCCTCATGTAGCAGGGGCTTAAAGTTATAAGTAGACCAGCGCGGCCTCCTCTCACCCTGCCTCCTGCTTTGTGCTGGTTTGGGTTTTTTTGTTTATTTGGGGCAGAAATTCATCACTGAAGCAAGAATTTTCTGCAGTGATAGAGGAGAGAAAATGTTTCTGGAATCTTAGAGCAGGAGTGAGAACATGCAGAAGAGATAAATCAGCAGTGCCAAGGTTACACAGGTACCTGCAATTTCATTCCCATCTGGAGAGTCTGCTCTGTGATGCTGTCTCTAAGGGATGAGTTTCACTGTCCAAAGAAGACTACACAGATACTGCAAGAATACTGAAAGCTCAAAAGCTCACTGTATATACATAGTCAGAAGATTTAAGGACTCCCAATGAAACTCCTTAGGCTTGTAGGCATTTTGCAATCTTTATTTTAACATTATTTTGAGATTTTCAAAAATATACTTTGGCATTCCTTCCTTAGCTAACACATGAGGATTTATAGATAGAAGCCATGCTAAGGCCTGATCTGGAAAACAGTGCTCCCATCTAATTTCAATGGACTCACCTGGACATCTTTGTGAATTTGGCCTCCAAACCTTGTTTATATTAGAAAAGGGTTACTATTGTTTTATGAAAACAGGGCACCTTCCTTGCTGTGGATCAGCTTGTGTTCAGAAAAGAAGCTTTGTGTCAGTACATTTTGTATTATTGAGCCAATCAGATTAAACTGTACCAGCAAAAAGCTGTTTAAACTGTGGGCTTTTTTCTACATTACAGTTTTCAGCACTATTCCTATGTTATGAGCTGATTATTTTTTCTCCCATTACTATCTGACACTCACGCTGGCAACACCTTGTAAGTACAGTGTAGGCCAAACTGAGGGGTGAACTTTGCTCAGCTCAGTGAGGTGTTAATACCATCAGCAGCAACAGGCATGGGAGAAATATCTCCACTGATGGAGACATAAGAAAGCTGGTGAGACAGGCTGAGCTATTCTAGATGCTTACCTGGAGGCACGTTCACACCCCTCTGACCATGGCTACCTTGTGAAAAATGGGTTTTATTGTGGTACCTCTGTGTGGGTACTCCAGTGGAGAGAGACCCAACATTTCCAACCACTTTGAAAAATATGGGTCAAATGAATCTTACAGCAAGAAACGCCATGTTCTGAAATTCAGTGTTTTGAAAATGTGTTCTCCAGAAGCGTGCTTATGTGATCTGAGCAACAATGACGCTTTCTTCCTCCCATGCTGTGGTTGCCCTGTCTATTTAGACTGTGGGATCCTTAGAGCAAGGTCGAACTTTTTTTGTATTTTTTGTGCAGCATGACCTTTAACTTTAGCTGTTGCAGCCCAACATAAAGCAAACTGTGGGTAAGAATATCAGTGTAAACACAAGAGACAATCTGTGCACGTAGGAGCTGTGATCTCCCCCTCCCTCTCTAAAAAACATAACGCAAAACCCAGCACATACAGGCACCAAAGCTCACAAAGGAAAAATGCTCAGTTCCTAACTAGTTCTGTTTAAATTTTTTACTTATGGTTGCCATGGTATCTATACACTGAACAAGGTAAGTTATAGCACGGAAAACTTTGCTGCAGGTGAAAAAGGCAGTATCCCACAGTCACAGAACATGGACTCCAAGGACGTTGTTGTGAAGGTTTCATTCTTTTTTATTTCTCTATTCTGTGCTAACTTTTTAAACTAGCTTTATAAACTTTCCATTAACAATATCAAACCGTATTCACTCTCTTTCCTTTGCCTGTCCTTGCAGGGCTGCTATGGGAGCTGGGAAAATCAGGGGAAGGACTTGGGAACCCCACTGGCCTTGCTGCTGGTGAGAGGACACCAGGAGACCTCAGCTTCGGCCATCCTCGCAGAACCCTTGCGACTTCTGAGAAACCCTGCTCAGCTGCATGAAGCTTAGATTGTTCTGAGAAATGGTACAAAAAGATAACTTGTCAGATCTGCACGTCAGATAGTGTCATTTGTATATCTGCTATCTGGCGTGTTTTCCCCTGTTGCTCTGTGTGGGTCATCCACACAACAAAGAGAGGAGCTGAAAAGAGACCTTAAAGAAAGGAAAATATGAAGTAATTTAACAGAGGGGTTCAGAAGGAGGTGGGAAGACAATATGCTTAAATGTTTTACTTCAATATTTCTAGCTTTTGTCACACAGGCCTTTAAATAGCCTGGGGAGGAGAAGACTGAGAAGGATCTCATCACTGTTTATAAATATCTAAAGTGTCAGAGCCAAATGGATGGCACCAGGCTCTTTTCGGAGGTGCCCAGTGACGTGACAAGGGGCAATGGGCACAAACTGGAACACAGAAAGTTCCATAAAAACAGGAGGAGGAATTTCTTTACTGTGAGGATGACAGCACTGGAATGGGCTGTCCAGAGGAGTTGTAGAGTCTTCTTCTCTGGAGATATTCAAAGCTGGCCTGGATGCTTTCCTGTACAACGTACTGCAGGGAACCTGCTGTAGCAGGGGGTTGGACTCGATGATCTCCAGAGGTCCCTTCCAATCCCTATGATTCTGTGGTTCTGTGATTCTGTGAAACAGCTGTGAGTTTGGGGTCTTTCCTGTTCCAAGATGAAAGTCCAGGTTCAGTGATCCTGCAGGCATGGCAGAAACCCTTGTGTCTAGTGCAAAGTGAGCAATCTTTCTCTTCCTGTGACCATGAACATTACATGTCCTGACCTCAGTATTTACACAACTTTACCACATTTTCTTATCACACCTGTATAGCCTTTCTTTCAAGTCCCAAGTTTCAAAGACCACAGCTATGTTTTCATAAGAAAAACTCAAAATATGTAGCCACCAGGACATGCCTGACAGTGTTGCAAAATAAAATCCGTTTTAACAGTAAGTGACCTCTCTTCTGAGCCTTCAGAAGAGGAGCAGCAAAAAGAGACAGATGTGTCAGAGCCCAAATCTATCCACATGAGATCCTTTTCTCGTTGGTCATCCCTCAGTGAAGGAGAGCTTGGGTTTTGCTTTCTTGTAACTGCTTGCCAACTGCATTTCTTGTATCATAATCCTGCCTTATGAACACCGCAAGCTCTTGGGAACAAGGATCACGTTATATCATATGCTTGCACAGCATCCAGCTTGAGGGCTAGCACACTATTGCTATGGAAAAAATGTTAGAAAGTTAGAGGGAAACGCTTGCTGAAACAGATATGAAGGGGAAGGGAGCAGAATAGCCTCATTTTATACTAAGAACATGGGAAAGCAAAGCATACAGTATCTACATCTGACCTTTAAGAATCAAAAAAAAAATCAAAAAAAAATCTGAGTTTGTTTGCGTGACGAATCAACACCGACCTAAAGAAAAACAACGGTTAGAAACCAAGGATTTGACCTCAGCCTGAAATGCAGTTGAGAAATTTGCAACTCTAACAGTCATTTGACTTAAAACACAACACACAATCAGCCCAGATAAGAGAACATTCTAACCCTTCTTATTTCTTCCCTTTAATTCATTCCTTTAATCTCATTTTTTGCAAAGGTCTCTAGCACGCTTGTGTATTGCACTCTAAATGTGCTTCTGCCTTTAATGAAATGGGAAAGGGAACTGCAAGAAATTGGGAATGACCTGGAAATGCTGTTTCTATTAGACTAATTCAGCCTTTTCAGGACTAAATGGAATATTCCTGTGGCAATAAACTCTTTAATCTGCAATAATTTCTTCAGTTACACTGTAATGGCTGATACACTGTGGTAATCACTGACCAGTAGATTTGGTTGGTGCAGGCAAATTGAAGCCGTAGCAGAAGAAGAAAAGAAATCTCAAATCCAGAAAGAAATAAAATCACAATTCCTATCTATGCCTTAACAGGATGAACCTGAGCTCTGATCAAAAGCATTTCTCTGAACAGGACACATTTGCAAGAACGCAAAGCTTGAGACAGGCAGCGGGGAACTGACTGAGTAATGCTGGCAGAATTAAACATCCTAGAATTCCAAAGATTTCTTAACAATTTGTCAATAAAATTTGTCTGCCCAACATCACCTGTCCACAGACAGAGCAAGGCAGCTGTATTTATTGAACTGCTGCTCTCTAACCATCCCAGATCCTTTCCTTCAGGCAGCTTATCGTGCTACAGAGAAGGAAAATTGAGAACTAACTGAAATGGACTATATGAAAATTGTAAAACAAACAGCAGCTCTGTTGTACTCGTCATTGCAAATGTTTCTCTTCAGTTGGCTATTGCAACTGGCTTTGAAAAACTACCTGTATAAATGGCATACTATTTTTCATATGAATAAAGCACAGAATTTCCTTAAAACCTCAGGAATCATGCCTTCCAGGTGTCATGAGACTGACCTAAAATCATGAAGTATGCTTCAAATAACACATTTTGGATTTTTTTATTTGCCTTTTGGAACTTCTAGGTGAAATTGCTTCATGTTTTACATTTTAAAAAAGCTGGAAGCGTTACAGAGTCTTTATTCCAAGAGTGTAAGTTTTAAGAAATGCATCAAAAATCATGAAACTTGAAATTAAAACATGAGACTTGGCAGCAGTGGTGAACAGTAATTCACTCTTCCAAGCACTTCCTCACCCTTTCAAATAGAAATTGCTAATCGTGAGAAAAAAATTCATAAACGCAAATTTGTAAAGCACAGATCCAGCCAGCAACATATAATTAGTTCTTCTCTCTTTTTTTTTTTTTTTTTTTTCACATTTAAAACCAAATGTAACATTAATTCCACTCGTCTAGCTCCAGTTTCCCAGCGCTGGTCTGAAAATACACGTAGCAAACAAGCCCAAGTTCGCACCACAATGCCCTCGTCTTGTACAAATCTGTGTAAATCACCTGGCTGTTTGCATACAAATTGATCCACGTCTATTGACTTCCTCTTCTGTAGTTCTCTCACGTGTATTATGCAAAATTCAGCAGGCAGATATTATAATCAGCACATTAGTCACCGAGCAGACACCTCCAATTTCCTCGTAGCCTCCCAAAGTCACATTCTGAACCTCGAGCATTTAGTGGAGTCGGCATCTCATTGTGGGCATAATGAACCAGGACAAAATGAACACACTACAGTACTGCGACACACAACTCCTGCTGATCTTCACGTGCATGAACATATACCAGAGTATTTGTTTTGACACTTTGCCACTTGCAACAAGGTTGAAAGACTATGAAATTCTGGTGCAGCTCTGAAAACATCCTGATGGAAGAAGTGGGAGCTCTTCTGGAGAAAGATCAGGTGAAAGGAGACCTCTGGCATAGTTGTGAGCAGTTGACCAAGTATTTTTTAACAGGCAGACATCCTGTCATGGCCCATTTATCCTTTTGAATGGAATTCAACCTTTCACTAGAAAGTCTGAATGTGCTGAGTAATATCTTTTTCTTGCCCATGCACTCCTAGACTTGCTGGCAACGTAAAAACCTCAGACTCTACCCACAGTTTTCACTGAAGAGCTTAATTCTGACACAGCTTAGGAGCAGCAGTAGCTGAAGTTCCATGCATTTGCTACTGCAAGATGTGAGCACAGCACTCACCTATGACTTCCCCACCACATTCTGCTTCAGCATTTTCCTGGAGTAAACAGGAGAACTGCAGTCTGAGGGAAGGAGGTGCAATGCTACAAAGTCAGAGGCTGAGCCCTCGGAAATTTGGTGAAGTCTCTTCCTGCATTCTGGCATCAGATGTGAATCCTCCTCCTAGACACAGCAGAAATCTTCCTGTCATCTGCTTTTGGTACTCACCCAGGGGAAAGCAAGCATCAGACCTACAGCTAGAGCTTTTGGCTGTCAGCAGTAAAACATCATCCAATGTTTGCCCCTACCTCTTGGATTAATTCAACTGCTCTTCTCTTTAAGGAGCAACTCTCCAGATGTGATTGGAATGCTATTTCCTATGCCTCAGGGATGCTTTTCCTCATCTCCAGCTGCAAGTTTGCTTGACAAGGAGAGAATAGGAGCAGAGTGTTCCCCTCCTGTCTGCTTTAAGAAACATTCTGGGAAATGGTGCCATGTTCCTGAATTTGATGGATTTGCATGAAGGATCCTGGCAATGTGACTAAGCCCCTCAGGGTTTCTAGAAACACCTAGACTACCAGCACATGGACAGTCATGGCAATATTTCACTTTTCTTATTAACACAATATTATATTATTTATGTTCTGTTTAAGAATTTTAGTTAACACATTATCTCAACACTGTTATAAAAAGCAGGGAATGCTATTAAAATAGTGTAAGGGGAACACGAGGTCACGGCCTGAATTAGTGATTCAGCACCTGCTGAAGGGCGGTGGCTGGCCTAAGGAACACCTGTACCCCCCTCCATGTGACCAAGAGGGGTGGACCCAAGGTGGGACTACCCTGGGCTCATTTAAGAGCCAGCCACCAAGGGGAAAGGAACTCTCGTGTGGGATCTGGCTGTTCCTTGTCTTGGTGGGAGATCGCTATTGTGTAAGTTGAAATCTTTTGTTTACAATCTTTAAACCATATAATGCTCTACCTGGGATCACTAGAAATCTATCTGAAGCAATCTTGCTTCTGTGATTGCACCACAAATAGCAACAAATTTGCTCTTTGTGTTGATTAAAACAGCAAAGGCTCTTTTCCAATGATTGTTCTCTGTTCTAGAGCCCAATCCAAAGCAGGTCAAAAAGCTTCATTCAGTTTTAATGGGCACAGGTTATAGACTTTATCTTTCCAGACAAGCTGAAATATTTATCTTAAGGTTAGCCACGCTGATCTGAAACTTTGGATTTGAGAAATCTGTCTGGATATCTCTTACATTCTGACTTTAATTTTATCTGTATTTCTGACACTTCCTGATTTGTTCTGAGCAAAAGACCATAAAAACCTCTTCTCTTCCCTTTTAGTATGCCCCTTCCATTGCTTCTCAAAATCAGGAAGCTTAGAAATAAGAAAGCTGCAGTGTGGGACCAGCAAAAAGCTAAATCATTCTGAGTGTGCTTTGGTCAAAGGCTCAGACCCATTCCTTCATTACTCCAACTAATAGTTTTGTTTTTCACTATCATTTTTGAATTTGAAGAACCCCATCCTCAGGACAACTCAGAATCAAAGAATGATTTTATTCTTTGTTAAAATGATCCTTTGACATCTTCATTGACTCATTGACTTCAAACAACTTAATGTGTTTTTTCCAATCTGGTTTTCACTTAACTGTAATTACTACTAAACATTTTAGATTCTGATAAAGATTTGCATATTTTCTTTTGACTTCTGCAATATTTTGATAGCGTAGATGGCAAAATGTTTTACTGTAGATAAATGTGACTGTGGGTTTGTGACTTTACTAATGATCACGAGTCAATAAGTCTCATGATACCTCCAGTAGCTTGCTAGATAAGGGAATATACTGATACTTATCTCTCCAAAAAGATATAATAGTTAGAAAAGCTTAGCAGTGCTGACTGTGCCTCAGCCGTGCGTTGCTTAAGCTCATGGTAGGACAGTCCATAGCTACATGCAAGTCCAGCTGCCAATATCCACACATTCCTTCCGTATTCTCTGCCAAAAAAATTCCTCGCTGAAATGTCCCATGCTACTGTCTCACCAGACTAAATATTGTCTGCTAGCTTAATCCTAGAGTGAAGCGGAAAAGGAGTACAAAATAATGCTTTTTAAGAATGTTCCCTTTTGATTTTTGCTTTTAAGAGGCAAACTGTTAGCTCTAGAAATGTGCAGAGAATATATAAGGACTACAAATACGCTTTGTTTTAAGGATCGTCTTGAGGAGAATTAACTTTTAGCTGAGGAAAGTTTGAAGGAAGCTGGGAGGAGAAGGTATGGGGCAATAAGCAAATCTAAGCAGCTTATCCTACCTTAGGTTTGTGTAGGCATGGATGGGATAAGCTGTGACATTATTAAAGGAGACTTTAGAGAAGGAGGCAATGGGTGAGTGCATGAGGTGAAGGAGGAGATGCTGCATATCCAGCCACATTGCAGAGGATTTGAGCAACTCATTTCTGTGGCAGAAGAATCGTGCATCAGTAGACCTGCGATACTCTATGGAGGTGAGGTTGGGGCATCCTTTTGGCCATTAGGAATTGGTGTGGAAAGGCTCCTTCATGCAGGCTTCGTTGGGCTTCCTGAAACGACATGAGGAGTGGGGCCAGGAAGAGAGCCATCAGAGGTGGCGGCTTGGAGTGGTGCTGCCTTAAAATAACTCACTGGCAGCATGCTCACCTGCAGAGACAGAGCAGGGACAGTTTTGCTTCTGCTGGACTAGAATCCCAATCTCCCAGGAAATTTGGCAGGAGTATATTGCAAATTGAGCCTTTTAGAGGTGTTAAGGAGAAAAATAGCAAAAATTCTGAGCTGGCCAGTAAGAAAGCTAGCTGGCTTTAAGCTGAGATTTTTAATGAAATTTTACGAGTATTTGCTGGAATCTTCTTACTGGTGGTTCACTCTTGAAAAGCATTTTGTTTATTTAAACTGCTCTATCTCAGCCCTATTCAAAATGCTCAGAATGGGGAGCTGACAGGGATGTGCCATGAAATTCTTTTCTTAAATTTCTTCTGCTTGAAGACATACAGTTGAAACACATCAAACTGCAGAAATGTGACTGGCAGCCGAGCTCTCGTGCATTTCCCAGAAACTCTGTTAGTGGCTGTCACAGAGAAATCACCTGTGAGCCAGGGAAACTGCAGAGGAACACTACCCACAGTTTCTGAAAAGATAACCTGGGGCTTAGGAGAGCCTGGAGAAGAATTTTCTCCTGTGATTTGTGTTCTGCTTCTTGCGGGTCAACCTTGCTTTGGGAAATTAGATAATGGGTTGGACATTTTTGTCTAGAAGCCCGAGAGGTGTTTTCCTTTTGGAGACCACACTTTGGTGCATTTCTGGGTTTCCAAACCACCTCCTCCTTACAACCCCTTTAGATGGCACAGTACCTTTCTGCTGCTGATATTTTCCACTGGAAGAGCAGATATCTCAACAAGCAGAACATGCCCAGGTCCATAACCACCTCCTACAAGCTATCTGGTCACCTTGGAAATACTTCAGCAATGCCCAGGGGTCCACAGACCAGGGCAGAATGCCACTGCCCAAGGTGAGCTCCTCCAGCAGAGAAACGATGCAAGTTTGGGTTTCCCTATGGGTGCTAGGAGAGAAAACCAGCAGCATTCCATCTAAAGGATAAGGGCAGGTTTTGAGGACTGGTTTGCTTCCCAGACACTAGATGGAGCTGGGTAACTGAGGTTCCTTTCCAGACTTTTTCAGGCTGAAGTTGTGGGTGGGTGAGCATCCATCTCCATCCTGGGAGCTGCGAGGGGCTGCCTGAACAGGGCTTGTTTTTTTTATCAGCAACAATAGCCTCATACAGCAAGGCTAGCCTCACCCCGACATTACATGAAATAGGTCAGTGTTTGGATAGACAGATTTATTGTGCAGTTTGCATTTAGGCTTAACGGTTAAAATAAATAGTCCTTTTCTTCCCTTGGGAGCTGATGAGCCAGACTCACTTCCAAACCACTGAAGACTTCTGTACTTTTTGACAAACACCGTTCTCCAATTAAGAATAGTAAATAGGATTATGCAGTCTGAAAAGGCTCTTTATCACTAGAAAGTTTGTATGTGGGAAGTGGGGTCTATCTGTAGTGTTCATTGTAATTCTTTTAAAATACAAACTAATGATTTTGTCACATCCAGAGTTCAGGATTTTCAAAGGCAAAAGCTGCTTAAAGGCATCCAGCCTTCCTTGGAAGGAAAGAGATCTGCATCCATATGATTAAATCTGTGTGATGTATGCAGAATTAATGTACGTTTTTAATCAAAGTCTTTAAAATACAATCTTTGCGTTGAACCACATGAAGAAACAAGTTATATTTTTCTTCCAGGAGAATGCTTATGTGAAGTTGACATATACGTTTCTCATTAAATCAAAGTCAAATAAATGGTACAGGTCAGCAAAGGCCAAATAGTTTAGCACTTCAGGAACTTGGCGTGACAGCTGTCTGCCAGCTACTTTAAAGATATTGCAAATCTATTGCAGAGGAGATATAAAATAACCTGTTAATAGCAAGTTTGAGCCAAAGCTCCATCAGTAAACACCTGGTTGGTGCCATACAGTGTCAGGGCTTCCATCCTATATCATATGGCTGCAGATGTTCATATTATGTACATAATCGTCTAATCTCTCTTGACTCTAGAACATCTGTGACATAGATTAATTATGCATTGTGTAAAGACAAAGCGTGATGATTTAATTAGGTTTGTGATTACTGATTTTTGGTTCCATTGGCACCCTCTCTCTCCCTTGTAATACAAAACAGGATTTACCAGTTTATTTTCCATGTTTTTTTCTTCCCCTTGCCTAGCTTTCTTATCAGGGCACTTTTCCCTGTACTCCTCTCATTTTTGTCACTTCCCTATGTCCCTTCCATTTCTGCTATGTTTCTTCAAGATTAAGTGGCTAGAAATGTAAATATTAATCTAGGTGGAGGGAATACCATCTGCTTCTGTATTGTTATCCTTGGCTTTTCTTTCATTCCAGATGCAAAATGATGACATGCATTGCAATATGCAGAGAATATAGCGATGATGAGATTGTAAGACAGACAAATTATGCCCTGGGCTTGCTACAGTATAATTTACACTGATGTAGATTGCATGTATGTAATTCTATTGGCATTAGATATCAGATATTTCCTTTTTCTTTTTTTCTAGAGATCCTTAAAAGCTCAAAGAGTATTTGTAACTTTGTCATTTACCAACAGTTTTGTGAGATTTCTTTTATTCCCCAGACAGCTCTGTTTTCCTCCAGGGACAGGTACAGTTCTAAGAGTCTGCTATTAGGTGGGTTTGCAGCCACCCACACTTCTAATTTAGAGCCAAATTTGGATGGTATTTTCTCTTGCAAGGTGCCTCATGTCTCCTGAGCATTGAGATAGCATGGGTAATTTCTCTTTTTCCTTATGGCATGATGCTGAGCTGGCTCATCCGTTCTCCTGTTCCCAATTTCTCCTCTCAGAGCATATTGACATGCACCACTCTAGTCAAATGATGAGAAATAAAAAGTGACAAATAGGAAGAATTAATGTGGATTTTAAAAAATCCATGTCCAATCTCTATTTAATTTTGCTATTTGTACTGCTCTTTGCCTTCTGTCATTCTCCATTAGCAGGGATGGAAAATCTGATGGAAAATGCTTGGTTCTAAGCACTTTCATGTCTCATCTCACAAGTGGCAAAACACAGGTTCTCAGTGCTGAGCAAAGTATCTGCATATGCTTTAATGGAGACTGCATTTTGCATTTTTAATGTGATATCCCAATTTGCTTGTATTTGAAATGTGCCCTCTTTCTTTGACGAAGGAGAGTCGAACCAGCCAGGGCAGGAGAGTCAAGCTGCTTGTGGGGCAAGGCATGTTGCAGCTGCATTTGTTGGAAATACTCTTGTAACGTCCTGGCTTGATGCCCCTGTTTTCTTGGTGCCCAAGGCAGTTTCACACATTTCCTAGCAATCCATCTGTGGAAGATGGAAATGCAGCAACAATGCTCCATGCACAAGCATCGGTAAAGGCAGAGGAAGAGCCTTCACTCTCAATGACTGAGCCCAGTACAACACTGAGAGATTCATTCAGTTCAGTTGACGCAAGCTGCAGAGCAAAAGGGCCTTTAGGAAAAAAATCTTTACAACACACTATAAAGCACACAGCTGCCAGTGACTGTAATTGCTAATGTACATCCGCACCAATACAGATGTGTAGAAAATTAAGATTTTGATAGAAGAAAAAGTGGTGATTGACTGCAGGACAGGTTTTTCTTTATAAGCATCAGTTGGGATTAGAAAATTTACAAAATTGAGTTTCAAGACCATGAAAACCCACTCATACTCTCTTGGAAGGTGGATTTTCAATAGATATGTCCTCAGTGACTTTCAATTAGAGCATTTCAATTTCACCTAAATTCTGTGTGGTGAAATATTTATTATTGCCCTCAGGGACACAGGATCTTGCTGATTATATAAATAAAAAATGTGGCATGTTTTCTTAGCACCCAATACGTTTATAGATGAGATATATCCTTTTCATCTATAATTAATTCTTCCAGTGCTGTTCAGTTTTTAGAAGCATCGTGTGTGGAAGAATGGGGTGCTTAGTTTTGCTGGGAGTTTTTGTGGAATCAGGGATTAGATTAACTAAGGATTCAAAACTATATGCATAACCTACCTACACTTAGAGGACAGCCTTTAAGAGTTTGGTCTTTTGAAACTCTACCTCAAAACCATACAAGGCACGCCTGTTTTTTCAATGGTAATAGCTATTTATCAAGCGTTTGGTGCATCCTAGTGAATGCATACTGGTGCTAAGAATCTGTGTAACAGTTCAGTGGTTACACCAGGCCTTTTTGCCATGTGAAACATGACATAACATTTGAAATCCATTGGCTTCTCTTCCCAAAGGGAAAGCTTCACTGGGAGGGGATTTCCTTGGGACACATTATCATAAACGTCTTGATGGTAAAGCACACCCTGTCGGGTGAGCCTGCAAAGAGGTGCCTTCTGGTGCAGCTCAGAAGGGAGATAAAACTGAGCTGCTGAAGCATCTCCCACAGTGCTTTTCCAGCCCTGGGAATGCTGAACCAGGCTCTTAGCAGAAAGAGAGAACTAAAAAGTGGAGGAATTGCCCACACATGAGAGCAGGAACATATGGCCTAAATCAAGGGACTGCTTTCTGGACCTGGAAAAGCCAAAAGTTTTTAGTTGAAATAAGCCTGCTCTGATGCACTTTTCACTTCTGAGCTGAGTGGAAGTGAATGCTAAGTGCCTGTCTCTGACTGGACCTGGCCTCTGCCTCAAGCTCGAAGTCAAGCTGCTGTCTGGGGGACGCTGTTTGTGACGGATGCATATCCAGGTAGGATTCAAGGCATGGCTGAGTTTTGAACAGAAAATGCAGAGCTGCGCACATGAAGCAGGTCTTAGAATGACCTTTCAAGACTTCCACACTTCCATAGGCCCAAGGAAGTTCATCCTGCACAGAGAGAGCCAGGTCTTCACTTGGACCACACATGGCTGAAGGGGGCCTGGCTTACTTTAGTGCTGTTTGGCAGAGTCTTGCTGGGCATGGAACTAAGTTGTGCAACTCACCTGTATCATTTTCAAAGTTTTGTCATTGTTGATACAAGAATCATGCGCCATAAAAACTGTGTTCCTGTAAGCCAGAAGAGTTTTAGCCCGAAAGCACACAGAGACAGAGGTATGCTCTACCTCTCATCCTAGGCACTTTCTCAAATATGAGCAATGTTGTTGCAAACACATAACAGAAGACTGGTATTGTCAAGACAAATTCTCAAAATTCACAAAGATCCCCTTCATCTTTTTTAATTAAAATGAAACTCCATCTGTAAGAAGCATCCTCCGATACACCTAGGAGCTTTGTGCTTAAAGAGCATGGCAATTCAGCCAGGACGTTCTGGCCCCTTTGTGGACAAACGCATGAAAATGTGACTGAGACTTTGGAGACATAAGTGAGAAGCAGTATTAATACCGGTGCATACAATGCAATTTAACGTCCCCTCACATCAAAGGGCCTTGCGTGGATATTTGTTACTTGACCATGAAGATCCAGGAATGAGCAGACCACACAAGATTATTAACTCCAGTGAACCCTGAAATGAGAAGATATTACCTGGTTTACAATCACTTTCTGAAATCACAGCTCTTCTTTCCCTCTCTTTTTGAGCTTGCTCTTTTTTTTTTTCTCCTTTCATCACATTTTGCCACTTCAGGTTTTCCTCATTTAAACAATTCCACTGTACCTGTAATTAAAACTGTTCTTGACAAAGTTCTTTACTTACCAATGTGGTGTTACTGTGAATCAGTGTTTTCACTCTCTTACGCTTGCAATGACAGGGTGCTTTTGAGCAGAAGCAATAAAGTCATTAACACCACCACCTGGAGATCCTGCAATGTGCATTTGTCTCCCCATTCAAAAACTCTTTGCCCTCGGGAGAAGGGAAGAACTTCTTTTTCTCATTTGTATTTTTAATGCTCTAGAAAAGCTCAGTGGATTTATTATAATTGCAATGCATTTAGGTTTCACAGAATTACGGCTAATACTACAAGGTGATTTGAATTAGAGCTGTGTGACTGGATTTTGTAAGCATTTCAGACCAAGAATGTGTGCAGGTACAGAGCATCATCAGAACTGCTAATATTAAAATGCTTTAAATTGATTTGAGTATAAGTAGGAATATTGGACTGTGTGATGTTTTATGGATCCCCTGAGCCTGCCTGTGTGTCCCTCTCTTAAGCAAGCTTCTTACCATGCCTGTTCCTGGCTATCACTATAGACAAATCTGCCAGTGAAGTCAGAGCAGAATGCCAAACCAACAGCTAACACTGTCATTAACTCAAGCATTTGCTGTGATTTCCTCACTGACAAATATGTTTGTTAGAACACATACCAGGCAGAAGCATCTTAGAAGTGAAGCAAGAATGAGGAAATTAAGACAGTTTGCTTGACATGCAAATTATCATCTCAGCTCTAACTGGCTTCTGAAAAAGATACACTATAAAAATGACACGCGCAAGACAATACACAGTGACTTTGTTCTCAGTCAACTACTCCTCCATTTTATTTATTTATTTTGCGTTTAAGGTAAAAATCTTCCTTTGCTAAGTATATTATTCTGCATTCTCTTTATACACAGAAGCTTTTCTCTCCGTGGCTGCAAGTTTCTATCTTATTCACCTTTCTTCCCTCATGCTTTAATTGAATCTGCAAGGCATACTTCTTCTGGTACTGTAATCGGGTGTCATGGAAACTTTGGAGCCAGCCGAAAGGAAAGGGATTCAGAGGCTGGCAGTCATTAAATAGCAAGAAGGATATTTTTTGAAAACAAGATTTAGAAATCTGGGACTTACACCAAAATATAGGAACAAGTCTCTTTACTCAATTCCCTAGTATATGCACACGCTGATATCACCAACTTTCCCCAGAGTCTTCCAATGACCCATACCAAGTGCCACCAGCATTGGTAAAAGTGCTCCCATGAACAAAAATTTTGTATTGTCTAACACTTGAGCAACCAGGACTATTCAGAGTTAACAAAAATTAGTCTGATAAATATTTGTTTGGGAGTAACTCTTCATTACTCAAGAAAAAAAGCGTAGAAGATGAATTTCTAAAGTAAATCCATACTTTCTATGAAATGGAGCTGTGGTAAAAATGCCGTACACGTGTATAAAAGCTATTGTTTCACGAAGAAAGTGATTTGATTTGCATTAATACAATGGATGAGACTACGGCAGAAGAAAAGAGTCACAAATCAATGGCTATGCTTTTCAACAAATTGAATCTTCCATAGCGGCGCTTTTCATACATACATATTAGATATGGAGACTACCATACCAGCAAGTAGAACTGAATATGGGCAAGGAAAAATCCTACAACAACCTTGCACTATAATCTTAGTTTTTCATTGTTGTAGCTGAAATGCACAAATAAAGCAACAAATATGTCCCTTGAAGAGTAAGAATAAGAAACACCAATTGCAAGTATGAAAATTGGTGTACATATCAAAATATTATATTTTGTGATGGAAAAAAGACATTGGCAGTTAGTGTGTCAAAGCTGGTTTTTCAGGGAGATTGCTTTACACTGAATAAAATTTCCATTAAAGACCTTTTCTAGCTAAAAAACCATTTCTGATTCTCTGTCCTGGACACCCAAACCAGCACAACTCAAATATCTTCTAATACAATTTTCAGCTGCTGCACCCAAGACAAGAAGCCTTGTGTCAGTATCTCACTGTGGTAGCAGAGGGTTTGGGGGCAACAAGACTTATTCTGGAAAGAGCCCATTTGCACCCATGAAGTATCTATGCTGACCCTCTGTAGCAGTACCTAAGACTGATAGCTCAGAACCATTGGGTCCAAATGGGAGGAGAGGTTCTGGGAGAGGGAGAGGGGCGGCAGCCATGGTGTCAATCTGGTCCAACCCTCTTGCATCTTCCAGGCTCTCTGCAAGCATCTCTCAGCCAAAGCAGAAAGGCCAAGACAAAAAGCTATTGACATTTCTGTGTTCATATTTTTAAAGTAAAAAAAAAAAAGCGTGAGGGAATCTCTATCATTTCTGTTCAGAAGGATTAGTAAAGGGTAAATCCAATTACTTTGTTTTCTCGCTTTGCCTTAAACAAAGGCCTCGCCTTTAATAACTGAAAGGACGTTGCAAATTGATGGAAAGCAAATCTGAACAGCTTGGTAATGCTAAATAAAGGCTACTGGAAAGCCTATCTCTACCCTTGTGGTTTCCGTTTAAAAAAAAAATCCTTACTTTGCTCATGAGTAAATGGAAAAGTCTAATTATTCAAATTGGTACCCCACAGGCACCCATATGAAAATATGGGCTGCTCAGCAGGTGAGCAGAAGCTTACCAGGTAATTGTTTAGCAAGGGCAGAGCCAGCCCTGCCCAAAGCAGGGCAGCATGCCCACTGGCAGTGAGCAGCACACACTGGAGCTGCATTCCAGAGATCGCTCCTGCAACATTCATGTGGCTTTTGGTAGCCTCAACTGCAATTTTGGGATCCTGTCCTTTCCTTAGTGATCTGGATGAGAGTTTTTACTGTATCTCAGCAGAAGCAGCACATTTTATGTGCTGCTTCTGGTGACAGGTATCACTCTGAATCTCCAACTTATGTTTGGGTGCTTACATTTACAGTGTCCTCCTCTTGGTGATGATGATGATGACTCAAGCCTGCTGCAAGCAACCAACTGGCACTGATGAAGCATTTTCACTTGTAACTGTGAGATAACTATTGCATGCTATTCACCCCTATGTCTGCATCTCCTTTGCTTTCAGCATTTTAAACACTGAAATGTAATACTCACAGCAGTGCTTATGCCCAGGTGCAATGGAAATAAAGTAACCATCAATCATCTGGTGATCCCCACAAAACAAGCACTCAAGTGGCTAAATGGAATTAACTCTTGAAGACTTGGTTGTGGACATAACACTTATGCCTGCAATTAATTTACCTTCAGGTTCTATTCAGGAGGTAGATTCTCAGACTTAAAGGTCTGGCATTCTGGGTTTTCCTCTTTCCTAGCATTTTCCTCTTTCAACTTTCATTTTTGTCATTTCCTATTCAGATCCAGGAGTACTTTGTAAGAGCACACCGGCTTTGCAATCCTTACGTCAATAATTTCTGTGCTATGTCACATTTGTTTGAGTATTACTCACAAGCATAAGACTGCAGGTTTGGGCTCCTTTGCAATGAAAGAGAAGGCAGCAGCTGTCAGTCATCTTTTTTTCCAGTGCATGAAGAGAATCGAGTGCTGTCAGGAAGAGTGCCTTTACTTTGGAATATGACAAACAACAAAATGAAATGAATAAGCATGAGGCATCCATGAGACAACAGCAGGCAAATGTTTTTTTTCCTCTTTCAAAACATAAAGATGATGTCCAGGAGAAACAAAACTATGAGCCAAGTGCTCTCTTAGACTATACTTGCCTATGCTCTGGTCAGCACGAGGGATGACCTGTGGTAAAGTCCGGTTTTTCACACTGATGTTTTATTATAATTGTTCATATAAGAGAAGAACACTTGTAGAAAAATTATTAATAAAACAAGAGGTTACCTGTCATACTTACACTATTAAAATTATCCTCCTTTTCTACTAAGGAAATGGTAGTGTGCTTTATATATTTGATGTGGATTAAATGTAAATATTTTCCCCAAATTAGGACAGCTGCATCGCAGAGATATGCTCGGTATGGTTACCTGGCTTGTCAGTGGATTCACAGCTTCTTTATTATTCCTTTTCTGCCATGGCACCATGCAATTCAGTGCTTCCCCTCTCGTTTCCCTGCCAAGCAAGGCAGTGCCTCAGGGCTCCCAGGGATAGTCACAGCCTGTCCCAGTGTGCTGCCTGGAGCCACTCTGACAGCATCACGGCGTGTAGTGCATGCTGGAGCAATGTCACCCTGTTAGAGCATTTGAAAGTAATTGTAGCTGCCAAGGGAAGGCTCCACAACATGCAAACTAAAGCGTACTTCATTTAATGTGCTTTCTCTAATTTCTCTGCGTGGCCAAAACTCAGTTGCAGATGCTGTGAAGTCTGGATGCTCACTGGTGAGCCCGTGCAGGTGAGTTTGCTGTGAACATTTAATTCCTTTATAAATGGATGAACAGCTTTCAGACTGCTCCCCTGTTTCTGCTGATCTCTGTCCAGATTTGGAGCAGCCCTGCAGGATGATGGGGACAAGCTGATAGGAGACCTGCACGTTTCAAGCTGCTGTCACCAAGGCGGTCAGCCTGCTTTCCAGGTAATAAGAAATAGCCTTCCCTGCTCCCTGTCTCAATACAATGCAATAAGAAATTGTTTCCTACCATCTGAAAAGGAAAAAACTCTCGGCAGTGAATAATGAATATCTAATACGTTCAGATTTGCTTTTCGACCACCGGTGACTCGTCCCTAAGGATAAGTAGCTGCCTGCTTTCCTTAGGCTTCATGCTGCCCACACCAATTCAGTATTATACAGGATAAAACCCTGCAGGAACGGCATGGCTGCAGGTTGGCTCTGCTGGATGCAGAAGGGATGCTGGGGACATCAGTGCAGGATTTGTTTGTGTTTTGTATACGCTTGGAGCAACAGCTGAGAAATGAGTGGTGAGTAACAAACCGCCTACTCTGGATGTCAGCCTCCCTGGATGGATCCACCTAACTTTAAATAATGCAGTGTGGAAAAAAAAAAAGGTTTATTCACCAAATGCCATTTCCAAGAAGTCTCTCTGGTGTATCTGTTATTTTACACACTCTCTAAATCATCTGAGTTTTGTTAGGCAGTATTATTTTTACTAAAATTATATTTTCATTCCACAGCTTCCCATTTCCTGTAAAGAAAAAGGATCTTAAAATATATACCTAAACTACCTAAACCTCTAAGCCACAGGCAGAAAGCAATAAGCCAATGCATGGACTTTCTCCAGCTGTACTAGTGAGACCTAAAACAAAACAAAACCAGAAGGCTGCCACTGTCACTGCTAAAGGGTGGGCATGGGAATGTCCCAGTAGAGAACCTTGGAGGCTACACGAAAAATTACAAACCTGAGGACAAGTGTCTTCGAAAGCATCTGAGTGTGGTTGTCTCATGCCTTCTACTCTGCTGTGTCTTTTGCGTTCACTGATTACAGAATCAGCCTCTTGATTTTTCTGACATTTAGATGTTGTTTTCTTTGTTTGCAGCTTCTTGCACTTGGTTCTCAGTTCTGAATTTGCCGAGCCAGGCATCTCAGAAATCTTTTTTTAACATCTATTGCAATTCTCACTTTGCTGGCAATTCTCTTCTGGATTTTCTTACTTGCAGCAATTGCCCATTCCCCAGGATGACAAGAATCTGAGCAGTGTCCTCATTTCCTTTCTCCCAGACACTCATTTATGAAGGGTGTCTCTAGCCAGAAACAACATTGTCCCTGCTTTATGCACGAAGATAAAAACGTGGCATCATGTTTTTGGAAAGCGGTGGAAGCAACAAAAGTGCTGACATCAAAGTTGAACATGCAGGTGCGCAGGCCCTGTGAGGTCTCCAGCCCTCTGGTGTGATGGCAGTCACCCTATGATCGCTGAGTTCCCTGGAAACGCTTACACAAAACCCAGAAAGTGAGGGGGTCCCCTGCAAGCGTTGCAGATACGTCTCTCCCATGACCTCCCAAATCAGCTTGGGCTCCTCAAAATGAGCTGCCTGTGGAGCAGGCCCTGCTGACTTTCCGATGGCAAAGAGCGGTGAGGAACAAAACCTGCATGCCTGGGGAGGTCTGTGCACGAGAGACAGAGCAGCACACAGATTCGTGCGTGTGTGGAAGAACTGCTCTGCTGTGGGAAGTTAGCTTAAACTGGCTTTTTTTAACAGAATTAAAAACAGAAGGTTTTTCCAACTCTAAATATTTATACGAACAGGAGTACTGTACTATATCAATCAAACCTTCGTGGACTGAAGATGTGTGGAAATCTATGTACTTGATCTCTCAGAGAGCCCTGTGAGCTGCTTGGAGCTAGTTTATATTAAAAAACCCTAACCCAAATGACAATACCAGAGCTTGTTAGCTCTGTGTTTACACTGTGTGAACTTAAGTTACCAGCGCGACAGGAGAGGATGTATATTTTAGATAACACAATCTGGTTTCTATCTTTTGTATTTTTAGATTTCAACCCTATCAGTTTCTTAGCCAAGCAAATGAGTATCGTGTTTAACTATTGTTTTATAGAGGGAAAAATCCCAGCTTATCTTTAAAAAAAAACCTATTGATTTGAGTATAAAAAAAGTTAAACCTAATAATTGCACTTAGGGACTGCATCGTATTTCTCAAACTCCTCTTTCAGTTCATGAACCTTGCAGTGACACAGTAAAAGGAAATAGATTTGCAGGATTTCTGATTCTGTTGCCTGCATTTTCATCACAGGTGACCAGAAATAGACTCTGAGAACTTACTTCTGCAGGCATTATTTCTCAACCATTTTCATAACATTTCAAGTGAAACATCCACTTTTCCTCTGCCTGCCCTGTAAACACCAGCCTGAGAGCCAAGCCAGATCCTCCGCTCCTCCTGTGCGTGCGCCAGCTCCGGGGGCTGCAGGACCTTCTGGGAGCACCTGTGCTGCATGAGCAGACCTCTGCAATCAGCTGCCTCCCCTGGCCACCCTCACCCTCCTGATCTCCAAAATGACGTTTCAGACAAAGAAGTTGCAAACTTCAGTTCAGGGGTTGGGCAGTTCTGCAAAGTGCTGCCTGCTCTTTGCAAGCAGGAGACACAGGTTATGGTGATAATAACTTGTGGAAACCCATTAGCGCCACGTAGCTGTAATTAAGCCCTGAAACCCCTTGACACCAAGCATGAAGATAGTAAGAAATCAATTAAGTGCTGTCTTTGACTGGGATAAAACATTTTCCTTGGGAAAGACATATCACTACATGATGTTACGGTCACCTCCTCATGCTTGGAAGCTGCCCTGCCGTCCCAGGAGGACAGAAGGTCCACCAGGTGTCTTTACCTGGTTGCACCTGATGTTCAGGAACTGGCTGTGGCCAGGCAGCTTGCCAGAGCCCTCCTTTCCTGCTCCTGCCATATCTGCTGTAATATCTGCTACCTGCACTGGGTAAGCGAGGACAATTTGTTTAAGGAAGGTTCGTGCTGCACTGCAGGTGCAGCTTGGGATGTTGTGCAAGTTGATTTCCACCAAAGCAAGCAAAACCAGGAAGCAATGGGAGCCAACACAAAGGAGTACCTGGTCAAAATAAATGGGAATTTTGCCTGAGTGAGGCTTGTTAAGGCTTAAGCCTTTCACACAAACCACGTCAAGAAAAATACGTTTGATTCAGCACTAAGCTAGCTATTTTAAAAGCTTTGAACAACACCTCTGATGTGTCTGACCTTGAAGAAATTTGTTATTTACGGTACCATCAGCCAAAAAGGTTTGAATTCTTCCTACAGAGGCTTTGCAGGGTGGTTTCCTAGGAAATTTATAGCAATTGAAGCAAAATCAGCAAAAGCAATTCAGATAAGCAAATAAGTAGATCCAGACCTGCATTTTTCAGTGGATGTAAAATGACAGAGAAGGAGCAGAAAACTTCTGTTCTGCATAAAGCATTGTACTTTTTAATAGGTGATATATCATTAACGCATGCTTAATTTCCAAGGGACAGTAGACAGCTCATAACCATAGCGTGTAACATTCACAGCAGGTTCGGCTGCTGGACCTCAGTTTGCCAGGAGGACAGACTGGCCATCTCGCTGCTGCATGGTTGCTCCCTCTGCCAGAGTGTTCCTTGGGCAGACAGTCTCCCCCTCCTACAGCTCTGCAGGCTGCCCTCCCCTCCTCCCCACCGCAGCCACCATGCTCCCCCAATTGTACCACTGCAGGGCTCAGGCTGCTCTGCTCCCACTTCTTGTCCCTCACCCTCTCTGCAGCTCTGCCAGCAAAGTCCTCAGAGAGCATCTGTCTCCCGCTAAGCAACCCCAGTTCCATCTCCCGTGAAAATCTGGAAAAGAGAACTGCAAACAATGGAAGGGCTCATGGCTTTCTTTACCCATATCCATTGCCACTACAGTATTTTTCCTGTAACTCCTGCACAAATCATCAAACTTTAGCAATGTCTTAGAAATTGCAGAAAGATTTCTGAATGTGAGTCTTTCCCCTCTCATCCTCCTTCTGCAACTCCGTGGCTGCCTGACAGACCAATATGCAGCACAGGAAGCTGTGGTAGAGGCCAGTTCATGTCTCTCTGGGACTCCTGGCCGTGTCAGATAATCTCACCGGACGTCCGAGCCGACTTTGGCTGCGGTGCTGGCAATGCTCTGCTGCCCATGAGCCGGCTGCTTTCAGCCCCGTTACTCAATCTGTGGAGTGATTTATGATCTTTGCTCTGTTCAGCCTGATGAGCATGACTGATAAAAGGGCAAGGGGAAGGGGTTTTTAAAGAGATGGGTGACTACAGCTGGGGCCTCCTGACAAAAGCCTGGAGATTTTTGAAGATTTCTCTGAGAGCATGAAGGACAGATGCCATGCTAGGAATATGTTGACCTAATCAGTTCAGGTTCTGCTGCCGGAGAAAATAATGCTTTTCCTCACATAGATGTTCATATTCATGTTTCCATAGTTTCATATTTTCCTGTAACTGTGTATACTTATGCCTCCTTGGCAATTTTAAATACTGTTTGTGTTGCATCCACAGCTACAAGGCCTAGGACCATTTTCGAAGACTGACATTTTGGATGATCTTCCAAATCCTCCAGACACAGGGTCTGCCTGTGGCCTGCTGCAGTTTAGTGTGAGAGGTGGTGAGAGGCACTGAGTGGAAGCCCAAGAGGCAAATTTCTGGGTGCCTGATTTCTCTTTTTGGCATATAAGCACCTCCCGGTTCTGGCAGGAGTTTAGGCCATGTTCTGTTGCCTCTCTCTGTGAGGTGTGAAGATGGGCAGCTACTGGGCTGGGAGAGGGCCATTTCCTCAGGAAACACAACTCCCTTTCAGCAAGGGAGCCAAGGGGGTCCTCCTCAGTATCTATAATATTCTGCCAGTTTTTGTGCAATGGGTGCTGCCTCCTCCCATTGAGAGCAGCCCAGCCCAAGGGCCAGCACAGCCCTGATGCGGTGCTCAGGGAGGTGCCCAAAACCAGCCTGCATGAATTTGGGTGCAGGTGTGCCCAAGACATGGCAGGTTGAAAGAGGGACAAAGAAGGGGGTTAAAGAGAAGGAAAGGAAGAGGGTTGAATCTTCAGATGAACAGCAGTGCACTGACTTTCTTTTCGTACCCCACTTACAAAAGGATGTGATTTGATGATGAGAGATCACGGGACAGATCAGAGGCTAGCCAACGAGTAAATTACATAATAAGCTTATATAAAAGTCCTTGGTGCCAAAACACCCTGTAACAAGGATCCTGGAGAACAGTTTTAATAACATATTCCAAACTTCCTGAGGTTGTTTATACCATACTTCAGACTGATGAAAAGCTTTTTCTTATGTGTGGACTAGTGTGAAATACCTTGTAGCTAGTGCTAAAAGATCACGGGGTAGCACATAGCACATGTTTTCTAAGCTAAGGATAGAAGAATTGCTTATATATCTCAAGAAAAAAAGCCAGTCACATAATTACAAGATTTGGGGTTTATTCCAAAGCCTTTCCTCCTATAAATTAACAGGAGATTAGCTGTTATTTTTAGAGCAATGTTATGGTGTAGATGTTTTTCTGCAGCTTTTTCTCAGACGTTAGAATGGCTCAGAGGACTGATGAAGAGCTATGAAACATCCCATGAGAATCATTTGTCTGACCAGAAACAGGGCCACATTCACTTCTGCACCCCAGATGTATGCTCATACAAACCCCACTGACAATGGCACAACACTCAAGAGTTACGAACGTGAATCACACCCGAAGTCATTACAGATTGAAGCTAGTTACTAATGAATGGCTTGTTTGGTGAGCCATATGAAAAAATATGGTGTTTTCAGTACAAATCCCAGAAGACAGATGTCCACATTTCAGAAATTACTTCCAAACTGGCACTACTTGGCACTCCCAGAATAGAGGGGAAAAAAGAGATTTAAAAGAACACTCTTAATCTAAAAACATATTTGTGTCTAAACTATATTTACCCACTATGGCCTGTGAGTTTTTGGAGGAAGGACTCAATTCTGCAGTTGTGCTGTTGATTGCGGCAGGACTCAATTCTGCAGTTGTGCTGTTGATTGTGGCAATCTCTAGACCTCAGAACTACTTTAACACTTCTCACCTGAGCAGATGAAACCAAAAAAAAAAAAAAAAGTAATTTTTTCTGTTGGATGTTGCACCGCTCTATCCAATCATTTCCTTTATTTGTTTCCAGCTCTTCTAATCTACTGAAATCCCCAAAATTTCCAGGTGAGAGACCTGTAAAAGGTTTTAGGATCTGCACTGGAGGTGCAGGCTTTTTTTCATCACCCCTCACATAGCTCAGGGATGGGGAAATCTCTGTGCTCAAATGGGAACCTCATAGCACTGAGGATTTGGCACATATTAAGGACAAAGGAAACACCAGTTCTGCCCTGCTTTCCCCTGCACAAAGAGATTCACACCTACATCCCTTCCCCAGGAGATGGTCATAGCCTTGTAAAGTGTTGTGTGGCACAGAAAGGCTTCTGCAGCCTCTCCTCTCAATGCAGCCTGACTCTGTGTGTTGCATTCAAATATGGATTGCTCCAGGGAGAGCAATGCAGCACAGCAATCAGGGTTCCCAAGTGGGAGCTGGGACACAGGGGACCATCAGCTGTCATAAATATTTAATATCTGCATGAAGAGTGTAACAGCTTCAGCAAGGGAGGCTCTGCACCTGCCAGAACGTGTGGCTTCAGGCAGACGGTGGTGTTGAACGTGGCTTTTCCAAACCATCAGCACATGCTTTAGTCAGTCTGCGCATTCTGCCCAATTAGTGAGCAGGGCCAGAGCAGCCACAGCCTCTTTGTTCCCACACGTCACAGCTGATGGAAGCAAAAGCAGCCGTCTCACTGGGCCTCACCAGTCTGTCCCACTGCTGCTCACAGCCCCACAGGCAGTGCCCGTGTTTCACAACAGCTGCTGTCTTCTGCTGTCAGCGTGCATCCTTCAGACACTGGCAGGAAAGAAAGCATGAAACTGCAGACAGGAAATTGTTTAATGACAGATATTGGCAAAGACAGGTGTAATCCTCAAGCTACTTTTAACTCATTTTAGGAAATAAGCAGGTATCGTTTTGACAGGATCCCTTCAGTATGTAAAGCTAGGGAGTCCCATGGTAAGATGTGGTCTTTCCACAGGGAGCAAGGAGACCCCTTCCCCATTCTGCTGGCAGATGAAGAGCTACAACTCTACCACAGCTGGGGTGGCCATTTTTGCAAAATCAGTCTCGAAAAGTATGCTTTAAATTCAGCTTTCAGTGCCACTTAACGTCACTGTTAAATGACAGCTATTGTGTTGTACAAATTGAAGGAAGTCTATTAGTATCTGCCCTAGGTTCTGCAGCTGCTGTTTAGACATCAGCTTTGCCATTTCCTTGCCTACAGCTGCTCCTTTGCTGCAGACTTTGGGTCAGGTTTGACTTTAGATTGTCTCCAGCACCTTCCTCACCTAGGGGTTCATCACCACTCTTTTACACTCAGTCGCCTCCCCAGCTGTGTGCTCACACAGACAGGCAGATCCCACTGGGAAATGACAAGGAACGGTTAGAGGAAATGGACTTCAGAGATACAAAGAACTCATCACCGCCTCCCAAGGAATGGACGGGGTGGAAGAGGAAGTGTCAAATCCCAAACAGACCTCGCATGTACACCTGGGGCTGTGTACACACAGCCCTTTGAACCTGCAGGAGACAGAAAGCAGATGAGCAACTCAACTTGATAAGGCAGCCTGGATATTTATGTTATTGCATGCTAATGACTGCACATCAGCCAGAGTGTAAACCTGGGCTCTGTGAAAGTAGGGGAGATAAATAGGAGTTAATCATAGTTTTCCTGCAGTTCTGTTTTATGGATGTGAATGCTTGAGACCGAAGGCAGTGCCTGGATCTCTTTCTGAGCACGGCCTTGAACTTTCCTCAAGTTTTAATCAAATTACTGGTAATTATTAAAGCTCACCCAGGCAAACTGCAGGACTGTTTAGCAACACCTCTTAAAGAGTTACTACCAAATTGAAAAAGATGAGAGGAAGGAAATTCTTTTCCTGCCAAAGCACATAGCTGTGCACACAATGCTACTAAATCATCCAAATGCTGGCGTTCTTCCTGAGAAAGTCTTAGAGAAGGAGCCCCAGATGAGCTCCCGTGGAGTTGTGGTGCTGGCAGGAGAGTCGAGCTGGTAGCATTGGGCTGCCAGGGCAGTGCCCTGCATCAGGCTGCTCTGTCATGGCTGACAATGAGTAGTAGGGCCCCAGCTGCTGGAATCACAGCATTTTCACTTCCATCCATACACAGGGCATTTTTCACTCCTGTGGTTGCAGTAGCATGAAGTGAACACAACTTGAAAGTTCACCATGTGGATCTGAAAGAACCCAGTATGTTCTGTGTTGTTGTTGAATCAAGCCTTGGAGGACCAACCTGTACTAAAGCAGAGAAGGGAATGGACCCTTGTTTACAAAGGGCTGTGGAGTCATGGATCCAGGATCTGGAGATGATATCAGGATGCAGGTGCATATTGTTTTTATAATACTGTTTTTTCTAATTTTTTATTTCTCTTTGCCAATGGTCAGCCTTTATATCAAATACTTACTATTTTAAAGAGGGTATCTATCTGTGTTCCTGGACAGCCACTCACATGCATGTCCCCTCAAAATCTGTAGGTCCCAAACCCAAGGCCAAGCTGTGATTCAAAATATTGCAGTGAGCACAGAGCTGCAAAGAATCTGCGTCCTCCAGAGCAATGTGAATGAGTCACAGCACCTGCAGGGAGGGAAACAGGAGTCAGACTGATTTTCCAAAGTACTGACCACTGACATATCATGGGGATGATGCAGCCTTAAGTGAGGGGAAGGACACAAAACGAGAGTGGCATAGCTTTTTGTTTCTTCCTTAATTATATGTTTGCAGAATTAAAAGGGAGGGAAGCAGGAAATGCAAGTATTTATCTCCTGCCACTTTCAGTTTATTGCATGCCAAGGGACCTTTTTGCCACTCTTTACAAAAAAGAATGGAGCTTGTTGAATCCTAAACTGGAGACTTTTACTGGGACAGGACACACTGGTGGCAGAGCACAGGCAGGCACAATCGCTGCACAGATTGATCCTGCTCCTCCTGCTCCCCTAGGGCCCTTGTGTTACCTCGCATCCCTTGCTTCCGCTACTACATCCAACGCAATAGCTTCATTTCCATAAGAACAGTCTTCTCTTTAGAGAGAAACTATGGCCCTTTTGGAAGGACATGAGCAGATGTGTAGTTGTACATCTATGTATTTAGCAGAATCTATCCTACAGAATGACTTACAACAGAAGCTGCATGCAAAGGTTGATATGCTGACAACACATCTTAGATTTCAGACAAAATTTCAATAAATCCTTTTGATGTAGTCACGTTAACATATTGAAAATTTTGGAAGATGTATAACTTTTGCAATAAGCTAATATTCTCTTATGCCTTGAAGTATTAGTACTTGAGTGCATCCTTTGAGCACTTCCAATCACAGAACTACTAAAGCTGGAAAAACTCAGATGGTTAGCAAAAAGGATATGTCTTCAAGATGCGTCTCCAAAATGATTTAATCTAAGCATAGGCTCTGGATCACGTAAGATAGATAACAATTGGTTTTCCATTGCTGTTGCTATAAGTTTTTTTTCACTAAATCAATCCTCTTTTCTCGCCTTTTTTCCCAGATTCATTTAAAAAAGTAAAGAAAAAAAGAAAAAGCTGAATATTTCAAAACATTTTCAGTAGGTATTTCAATGAACTAAAAAGAAGTAAAAAGAAGAAGAGTATATATTTCAATGCAGAAGATGATCAGTATTTGGAGTGTTTGAGCATTCAAAGAGAGAAGGTACAGGTACGTGCATGCTTTCGGGAATATAAACAATCTAATCTCATGGCATCACATCACTTTAGTTTTAACAACATAAGAATGTAATAGAATCATAATTTGTCAGTATTTTAGCTCCTGCATGACTACTTGACATAAAAATCTGGCTAAATGGAAGAATGGGTGGTTTTGGGTATTGGTAGGAGGATCAGTTGTCAGCTGTTCAAATCCAGGTCAGGTTGCCAACAGAAATAATGACAGTAATGGAGCTACCATTGCTATTGCCACCTGACAGCTGTTTGGCTTAAGTGCAATGAGGCAGTGGACTAATCTGATATTTTTAGCCTACCCACCACTCTGTTCACCAGACAGGACCATAAAATCCCTCAGACTGCTCCCTAGAAGAGAGGTGTCAATGCGCAAAACCCAGTGAGGATGTCTTCAGTGACAGTAGACACATCTCGAAGTGAGCAACATCAAGACAGAACCAAAAAACCCTCTGAATCCTAAAAGGGCCTCTTTCAGTGCAGGGCTGAGACAAAGAGGCTGCTTTTACAGTTTTCTGAAGTCCTGGTGGTTTCCTTCAGGCCAAACACTCAATTGTCCCCATGTCCCTCTGGGTGGTCCAAGAGCATCCCTGTTTGGACTTACTGTTCTTGGCCAGATGCTTCTGCAACGCTCCCATGTGAAGGAAGACAGAGGTGCTTTGTCCTCGATCATGGCGACAGGGCCTGGATCTTGCTGAGACAGTGGGTTGTGTTGTATGATGGCATTACCTTGTCCCAGTGTTTATTTCCATGGTCCTGTTCCCTCTCCCTCCACACCGAGCCATACACGGGTCTGTCTCCACCCCTCACCCAGCCCCACATCCAACCTCTCATCTATCCAAAGTGATGTCAGTGTTTTTTGAGAAGCTGCCAGGATAAGATATCCTAATGAATATTCCTTGTAGCTGAAAGGCAACCTCTGTTCCTGCCACAGGACCCCACAGTGGTGCAGTCTCGGTCCCAGCACAAGGTAACAAGGCAGGCAAGCAGCTCCCAGCAGGAGGAGGGCTGGGGGGCCTTTTCTGGAGGGAGAAGATTGCACCAGGGAAAAAAAGAAATCCTTTCTGTCTATGCTTCCCATAGCAAGCATGGCATTTTCAGGAGGAAATTTGAATATCAAAATATTCAAGCCAAAATACGAAGTTTTTGATTTTGGCAGCTCAGGACAGGTTTGGGCTGCTCAGTTTTTGACAGTAAAGCAACATATATTCGCACTGTTTTTTTTCTTGTTCTTTTACAGAATGCTGACATTTTCAAACTCATTTTCTCTCAAAATGCCGTCTCACTGAACATTTTCAATAACGCTTTCCATGGTATTTAATTCTGAGGGCTTCTCACTGCGAGGGGAACAGCCAAGAAGCCAGGAAGGAGCTGTGGGAATGCATTAGTATTTGAGAGTGACTTCAAGGAGTGCTCAGAGCCCTGTGGACTCTCTGCCTTTGCAAGGCGGTGAAGAAAGCAGAATAAGCCATGCCCCAGCGTCTTCTCATCAGCTGTGCCAAGGCCTTTGCCAGCCGCCTTGCAGCCAGGGAGAGCCTCTCCCAGCCAGGCCAGGGGTGACAGCTGTCCCTCTTGCTTTACTTACAGCTAAAGGCAATGGCATAGAGCTCTGTTTCTAAAAGCTTATGTTGTAGCTGGGGTTGGTGTAACAAATGTCCTCCATTCATTCCTGCTCAGCAGCATCCCTCCTGCTCTGCTCAGAGCAATGGAGTGGCACAGCTCAGAAAAGCCTGAGGAGCTCCTAGGAAAGAAAGAGAAAAGTTTCATGTTTAACTGAGTTCACCCAGGGTCAAAACATGACATCACTTTTTTGGCTACCGGCACCTTTCCTCCTTCAGGCTGGTCCACCTCTGCTAACTTCCAGCCAGAGGAGCTCCTGTTCCATCAGAGAATCGTACACACACAGCCAAAACTGCCAAAGACAGAAACAAGGAGCTAAACTGAAAGCGATGGAAATGTGTTGATGGAACCCCTCTCCCCCAGCCAATAAGGCTCTGGGTGATGGCTAACGGCTTTCTGAGCGCGTCCAAGCAAACAGCATGGTAATGTAAGTTGTGGTTTGGTTCATGCCCAGAGTGTTGAACTAATAGCACTTGTCTCACATGTAAGCAGCTGCAAAACCTGATATTTACACAAGGATTCACAGAGATGAGAAAAGACTGCTTTTTTTTCCTTCTAGATGACAGCCTCTGGTTCAAAAGGGAATTAATTTGGGAAAACCCTCTGGTCTGTGTCTTGCAGCATGCCAGGTTCAATGACGACAGCAGGCTTTTTTTTATCATTGAAGATTGGCTTTAAATGTTGCTATCGTTCCCACATCAGTACAGCAGCATTTTTACCTACCAAAGCACCCATCATTTTGCATGCCAAATGGACTGTGAGCAAAGAAAAATTCCACCTTTTAAAGCCATCAATCAAAGAGCTCACCAATGTCATATAAATACAGACAAACCCAAATACACTTAAGAGTGGTCACCACTTTTTCAAGGAGCTGTCTCTGGTAGCTCATCCATACCTGGCTTCCCTTCAGCTAAGTGGCTCTGATTTCAAAGCTCAAAACTTGATCCAAATGGGCATTTCTAAGCCTGGGCGTCAGCTGACACTTGCTGCTGCTGGCGACACAATGGCTGTTGTCTCAGTCACCCAGAAGTACACATGCAGTGCTTGTCTTTCAAGTCAAAATGTGAAAAGAAAATGCTGTGAAGGTTTGGAGATGTCTTTTGTTGAGCAGAGCTGGAAAATAAGGCCCAGCTTTAGATACCCAAGCCCTAACATGAGTTACTTCTAATTTTTTTTCAGCTATATCAGCTGATCTAATAAATCACGTCTGTTCTTACAAACCTCGCATCACTTTCATGGAGAAATGATAGAGCAGGTGAAGCTCCTGCCAGTGGAGTGCAGCAGTGCTGATGGCAAGCAGGATGCTGAAATGCTACTTGAGATTGCTGCAGGATCTGGAATAGTTGGCAAACTCAGTCTAACATTTGAACCTGGACTCCTGCTGGGAGTTGAGAGTTTGGGGGTTCTGGCTGCCTGCGTTAGGCTGGTTCCACCAGCTGATTGTTAAGTTTTTTGAGGCAAAAGTCAGAGTGCCCAACAGAGCCATCAGGGCAGTGGGATAGCACGGCAGTGGCCAGTAAAGTTTCCAGCTTTGTGGAATTTGGTCTTTATGCTGTAACATAAAATGGATAACTTTGGCCAAATATATCCCAGATAAATTCCTTGTCCTCCATTATGCTGTTCCAGTTTTTCTTGGTAGGAGTAGACTTGAGCACGTACTTAATTCTTAGACAGGAGTGTCCTCCCCAGGTCTTATCCAGTGGAACATTATGGTTATCACACACAAGTTCAAATTACTTCCAAATCAATGTTTGGAGCTGATGGACACCATATGTATTACTTCACCTCCTATTTCTCTAAAGGCTCCAGATGCTCTGCCTTCACAGTGGCAGCACATCTGTACTGCTGTTGAAACCAGATGAGGGAAAAAAAGATGAGGAAAGAGGAACTATTTAACAGATTTTTGTCTGATGCTTCCATCTTGTGGTCAACTCAGAAAACTCTTGCTTGCTATTTCACTTAAGGTGTTACCACGTGCAAGCAAATGTAACAATTTGTAAAAATGTCCCAAACATTTCCTCCCGTTACATGAATGGGGATGAACTAAAATGAAGTTTTCCATTTGGAAAGAACTGAACAACAGATGCTGGCAAAGAATGGGCTGGGTTCTTCCCCCATCACCCACCATGTTTTGGGCTCACGAGAGCTGATTGTGCCAGCGGGTCCAGGACAGAGATGGGGCTGTGCCAATGAGCCCATGGGTGCTGAGCCCAGCCCTTTGCCTTGCTGTAACATCAGTGCCAGGACTCCCATGGTGTACAGACTCTCCTTCAGCTATTAACTTCATGGGATAGCCCAGGTCTGCAAGATGGGGCATCATTCTTCATCATTTTTGGGAGTGTTAAATGTTCCCCTTTCATTTTCTCTGATCTTTCCCAGAGGTTACCCCTGCACACAGCTCCCATACCTTAAGGTGATGGGATGTAGCCATCTCACTGGGACAGGTGCAAGGTCACTGTGCCTCAGGTACCACCAGGAGCTTCTTTGTTGTGACTGGACAACTTCCTTTTGCCTGATTAAACTGCTGCTCCCCTTAGGCACGGATCACAGCATGCAAGAAGGTTAGCCAAGGGTCTGCTCACCTGTGTACACTGAAGTCTCCTGCCTAGGGCTCATGTAAAAGGTGGTTCTCTAACTTTCCCTCCCATCCTGGCCCAGAGGCCACCTCTCTGCTGCTCAGGGCACACTGCTGCTCTCACCCCAGCTCCTGCCTCCTGAGCAAATGTCTCTTCCACAAGCCTGCAGGCTCCCTTGGTGGCAAAATACTTGGAGAAGCCTTGAGGGAGAGAGCAGGACTGTGAGCACAACTGCCATGGGACACCTTGGCTGTGGTCTCTGGAGCTGTGAGGATTTGGGCTATTGTGCAGGATGGGTCTGCTCCAGCAAGAGGGTTCCCAGAGTAGACGCGCTCACACACATGCAGTCATACCCTATGCAGTGGAGACTGCATTCCTTCTCTGCAAAGGGGGAGAAGCAGGGAGAGAACTGAACCTGAGCTTCACATCCAGGTGCAGGTTCATGTGTAGGGAGGGATTTTGGCACCACCCACTTAATTGTGGCATGAGGAATAATGAGTCTGTCACTCCCCATCTCACACAGGTGCTGGCCCTCCAGAACAGCAGGCACACAGCTGAGAAGGACAGACATAAGGGCACAGCACTGCCATGACCCCACAGTCCCAGAGGCGGTGGGAAGGGCTGTGAGTCCATGCAGCTTTGTGGGACAAGGAATCCTCTTTGACAAGGGTGCAAAGGAGAGGACACCTTCTCTATTCTTACCGAAGGCAAGGATGCAGGCTGCTGCTCCGTGCTCAGTGCGAGAAGGAGTTTTGCTTTGTGAAGAACTGGTGAAGAAGATGTCAGATAGAGGGTTCACCCTGAAAAATGTTTTACTGGAAGTGATTATTCCCTGGACAGGAGGCTGCTAACCTGCCCCTTCACAGGGCTTTCCCACAAGAAGGATTTCTCACTTTCCTGCTTCCTGATGGCAGAGTCAGTTTTCAGAGCAGTAAGTCCATCTGACAAGTTTTATTTCTGTTTTCAGTTTGTTAAAGACAGCCTTTGCATAAAACTTACTGTGCACCTGTACCAGAAGAAGCAGAGCACACACAGCAGATGCATGACATGGTGTTGCCATTTGCATCCCATGCACCCCTTTCCCCAGCATATGCAGAACCTAACAATACATGCAGTGCTCAGACCAGAAGGATTTCATCTCTTGTGGGGAGCTTGGGCATCAGTCACTAGAGCACTATACCTGCCATGGTCTGGGGGACAATAGAGCTTCACGTGGACAGAATTCACTAGTCAAGTCACTGGCAATTCATTGCTGTGCCCACCAGAAGGGCTCAGAGACCTGTCCTTGCTGCCTGATGGCTTTACAGAGCACCCAGGTGGAAAAAAAAAAAATAATCAAGCAAGACTGATCCCTTATAACGGTCTTTCAATAACTGAGTATAGACCCCTCACATATCCTTAAATTATATATCATTTATTGAAATATAGAGATCTTTATTTACAGGATTTGTTCTTTTCAAGGACAAAATATCAACAGGGGCATTTTGTAATACATTTTGTGCCTACCGTCACTCAGGCTAGTTTGCCCTTCTTCAAACATTTCACAACAGCCATCATTTTGGAAACACTTCCTTTTTTATTATTCTAAAATATAAATTTTGGACATTCAAAGTGCAACAGTTAACGTGCCTGTGGAATATATCACAGTAAAAAAAAAAATATAAACAAAGGCAGTGATATAGCTGTCATAAATGTTTTGGCAGTATTCTAGAAGTCTATATAAAAATACTTATATACATATTGATGTATAACATCACCATATCTCACGTCCTTCATCATGTAATAGGACCATTTTGTACAAGTTGCAGACCACACTGTAAGGAATTGGTTGGCCATTTGAAATCAAATGCTGTGTTCCATAGGCTAATACTGATTGTCATTATACAATTACCCTAGAGAAAGACTTGGGAATATCTTTTCCAGTGGCTTCTCAAAAAATAAGCCATAAAATAAAAAGTTGATAATACTGAAAACATTGGAAAACTAAAGAAATCATCCTCTCCTACTTCTCCCTCTCTAGCAAATCTCCTCTGCCTCTCATTCCAGTTCATAGGCCAGCTTATTGGATTCCACCCTGAAATGAGCTGGGTTTGGCTAGACCCTGCCACAGGTGAAATTCATGCACACAAACACTCATGAGAGGATGGAAATTAGCTCTACCATGCATTGGAAAGTGAGCAGGCTCTGGTTCACATCCACCATTTGGGTCTAGCCCCAGTGTGTGTCATTCAATACAGAATGAAATCAGTGAGCGGAAGGGGAGACCACAGGAAAATGTCCTTGTATTCCAGTAACTGGTATAATAAAACACGCGGGGCCTGATTTTCAAGCCCTGAAGAACACTAGGCCATGTGCAAAAATGCAGGTGAAATTATTTGCCTAATCTGAGCATGTCATTGTAATGACTACACATGCAAATTAAGGCATGTATAGTCTCAAGTGGCCATTCAGATATCTGGGATATCCAATAGACAATTTGTGTTGCCTCAATTTATAGTTCATAGCTGGAGGGGGGCTTTACATCAGCGTGTGTGTCCTGGCTACATCAAGAGTCTTTATATTTCACAGTTGACCCCACACAGATCTCAGTGACGTGTTTGGCTAAAGCACAGCTCCCAGAAAGACACTCGGTATTGGTCTGTTGACTGCATGAAGTGGAGGACGCACCGTTGCTCATTGTTTGTTCTGATTGTCAGACATCATCAGGATTGAAGATGCAAGTGCCCCGCGTCAGGTCACACTTCCACATCTGCAGTACATTCGTATGTGGCCACAGCCAGGTGACATGTTCAAAACTCAGAGCCAAAATTATTGTCATTGTCAGTAAAATTGACAATATTACACTTGCTTTTCTTCAATCCACAAGCGAAGTGAAGGGGGAGGTGTGTAGCTTTCCTTAGAGACATTTCAAGCTAATCCTTAGTTTGTTATTCAGATCTGGGTAGTGTGTGCTGTCAGTCGCTGCTGGTCCATCTTTCACACTTCCTAGGAAAAATACTGCAACACAGGGATGAGTTTGTACCACATTTGCATTGGTCCTGTCACAGCAGATGATGAGCGTGTCCTGTGAGGCACTCATCACACTGAATTAGGGTTAAGTTTGAAAGCTGAGCACCAGAAAGGAAGGGGCCCTTTGCAGTGATGTACCTTTGTTCACATGTAAGTCTTCCAAAACATAAAATATCAATAACGTTTTGTACAGTGATAGCAGTAATCATAATACTTTGTTCATAGAAATGGTGTCAAAAAAGAACTATTGCAGGCTGAGAGTAGGTTTCTTTTCATGCACCTTCTTCCAGAAAGCACAGTTGGAGGCAATTATAATTTGTTGTTACAGTCTACAAAGTAACTAGTCAGTTTTCTGCTCCTGTTTAAACTTCAAAACTAAGACAAGAATATTTGTTGCAGAACAATTTCTGCTCATATAACCTGGAGTTCAAGGCTGGGAGAGATGTCTTTGTTCCTTGAGCAGTTCAGATATCAAATTGATTCTTCACAGCTAGCCCCAGGACAAGACTTCCTTTGAGTACCCCTGAAACACTAACAATGGGATGTTGCTGGTGGTTTATCATAATCTTCCACTCTCCAGCATCCTGAAAATCTGGCATAAATTTAGATTTAAAAAAAATTTAAATGCTTAGAAGTTCATTTGATAGGAGGACAATAATTTCTTCCAGTACAGCTGATCAGAAAAGCTACTCAGTTCATGGTAGAAAACTGGATCTTAGTGTATTACAAGATTCAAATTTTTCTCCATACTAAAGTAGTTTTAGCTAATCAGAGCAATGACCATACTCTGTAGTGCCAGATACGGATTGTTTCATAAAAATGTTCTTTTCTTGTACTTAATAAGTTTCTTGAGACTGTGCTTTTACTGAAGGACAACGAATTATAAAATATACACTTAGTGTTACTGAAAACAGTAGTAGTATTATCATGAGAACAGCTATCTTCTATAGTTAATAAAGACTTACTAGGTTTCTAACACCTATTATAGACTGGTTTTTAATTATTATTATTATTATTCCCCTTGCATTAATGTTAAAAAGTAACATGTTTGTAGTACCGGTCAGTTTTTTGTGGTTTCAGACCTTTTTGGTCCAAAAGTGGTTTTTACATGTTCTTCAATTCACATGATAGTTCAACAGCAGCTGACACTGAGATTGAGGGAGGGAGTGCACAAAATTCATGGGCTCTCTTCTAAAATCCATGGAGTGTGTTCAATGTGCACCTCAAAAGATCCTTGAGTAGATAGTTATTTATATAATCACAATGGTGAAGTATTGCTGCAGTGGAAATTCTATCCATCAAAGTCATAGGAATGCCCTTGAAACACAAAACTGGTCTGTTTGTGGCCTTTCCTTCATCCTCTACCAGTTTGAACAACACTGAGATGCTCAGGAAGTACTGCAAGAAGCAAGACTCAAAAAATCTGTCTTTGACATGTCTCTCTCTTTCATTCTCAGGCTGATTCCTGTGCCCATCACTGGAAGTTTCTTTGTACAAATCCATCTTCTCTTCACATCCTTGACATTGCAATAAAGTGGTTTTCTCTGTGGAGCAGAAGTCTGTAGACAACATGGCAAGCTTCCCTGCATGCAGTTAGAAGGTGTCCGTGGGGTTACAGGAAGCTGTCCTCTACCAGGTCCGAGGAGTCAATCCCAATGTCGTCCATCATGTCAATGTCCTCAATGGTCTCGTCCTCTCTCTTGATAAAAGTAGAGCTACTGGAACCGGTTTCAATGGCACTTTCTTCAGATGTCTGGGAACTGGAAGAAACAAACATCTGAGCTACATACACAAAAAATGGGGCCAAGTACTCCAATTTCTAGCAGAACTGAACACCACCTTCACACATGCTTTCTGATGCATTACATAATCTTAGGTGAATCTGACCACATTTCCTAGAGTGTGACACTTCTTGTATCTCAAGAATAATGAACCACCTTGAAATTTAAAGGAGGAGGTTGTTCATATGTTCCTCCAAGCACTTTCTGACTTGTGAGAAGAATATCGTTATGACAGTACTGGGACAGTAGGTCAGTTAGGTAAATCTAGAGAGGTTGAGTGACAATAGATAACTATAACAGACAATAAGATAATACTAAGAATAACAGATAGAGGAAATAAATCTTAATCTGGTTGGTGTTTCTTAGAGACTTCCTTTGTCCTACTATTGATAATAGCGCAAAAACCTCCAATAAACCTTTCCAGGTTGTTAATTCTATGTACAAAGGCTGCTCTGGAAGTAATGTCTCCTATTTTATTATATTGGCCAATGACGTCAGAGGTGGTTGTTGGTGGTATGGCAGCAGAGGTTGAACCTTCCTGCCAATATTCCATTACATTTTGTTGCCGTGCAACAGATGGCAGCAGAGGGGCACTCTAACAAAATGATATCTCATGTGGAAGTACATAGGAAACAAAGGTGTGCAATTGAATTCCTCCATGTAGAAAAAATTCACTCACTGACATTCATCAACAGTTGCTGAACATTTATGGAGATGGAACAGTGGATGTGAGCACAGCGAGGCAGTGGGTGCTGCATTTCAGCAGTGACAACAGTGACATGAAAGACAAGTCATGTTCCAGATTGCCATGCTCAGCTGCCACACCACAAAGTGAAAAGCCTCTCCATCAGCTCATCCACACGCATCAGTGGATTACAACCAGGGTGCTGCATACAGAGCTGAATATTGGCTTCAATGCGTTGGAAACAATGGTTGCAACACTGGAATATCACAAAGTTTGTGCCAGGTGGGTCCCACGAATGCTCACACAGGAACAGAAAGAATACTATGCAGGTTTGTCAGGACCCATTGAACCAATACGAGGCTGAAGGTGACAGTTTCTTGGATTGGGTCATTATCAGTGGCGAGATGTGTTGTCACCAACACAAGCTGGAGTCAAAATGGCAGTCTGTGGAATGGCAAGATGTGAATTCCTCACTGAAGAAAAAGTTCAAGATACAGCTCTCAGCAGGTAAAGCGATGCACACTGTCTTTTGGGATAGAAAAGGGGCGATCCTTCTGGATTTCCTGGAACACGGACAAACCATCAACTCTGACTGCTGCACTGCGATGCTAAGTTGAAGGCTTGAACTTCCAGAGTTAGGTCAGAGAAGAAGACAACCTTTCCCTTACAACATGATAATGTCAGGCCCCATGCCAGTTTGAGGACCGTGGAGCACATTTCTCATCTTGATTGGACTGTCCTACCATACCCACCATATAGTTGGGATTTGGCACCTTCTGACTTCTATCTGTTCAGGCTAATGAAAGATGGACTGTGTGGGCAAAATTTTCCTAGGAACAATGCCATCGTAGCAGCTGTGACACAGCTGGTCACCACTGCTGGTGCACATTTTTGTGAGTGCGGCATGCAGGCTCTTGTTCATTGCTGGTGAAAATTCACAGCTAATGGTGGTGACTATGTTGAAAAAGAGCATTTTGTAGCTGAGAATTTGCTCTATCAAGTAGTGTTATTGTGCTCTTTGTATCTATTGTCATTTCCATGGAAATAAATAGGGGGCATTACTTTCAGAGCGACCTACATAAAATGCTGCCAAAAATAAAGTTCTGAATTAAGCCACTGCTGTTAACAGTAGAGGTTATATGGAGTTGTGTTTTGGTGGAACTGGTCATATAAACTGATAAGGAAGCAATAAAAACTTCTGGATATACTGCTGATGAAAAAATGCCACAGAAGATAAGGAAAAAAACTTTTCCTAAATTTTAGAGTTGGTGAACAAACCAGTCCCCTGAGACTTGAAACACAGCTCCAAAGCCATCTGAGTGAAATAATGTGCTGTAAAATGTGCCCACTGAGCCATCAGACAGATGCTGTGACTTGGCCAATCAAGCAGGAGTGTCCCAGTGATGCACAGGAGCACCCTATTAGCAGTCCCCTTCCTCCGGCAGTCACAAAAGAGCCAAAATGAGGGATTTCCCCTTGGAAACACTGCGGGCAGTAATACTGCTGTGCTACACAGGACCTTCCTAATGAGTAGCTCCAACAGAGCAAAGGAAATGATTTGTGGAGTATGATACTAAAAAGCATTAATGCATGTCACCAAACATGACCCAGAATGGTTACTATGGACTACTTGATCTGCAGACTGTACCCACCTGTGCCTGTTCCTTTTGCCAAGCTCATCTTCAGAAACAGGGTCAATGTCAGGCAGAGGGATGATGTACCCGCTGTCAGCACTCAGCCTCTGCTCATCAAATCCACTCTCCCTATCCTTTAACTTGTCTTCATTCTTGTAGGTGACACCAATGTAAGCATTGTCGCAGTCCCCTCTCATACGTGTGACAGCTGGGTGATCGCTTTTCAGGAAGTCCAGGTGAATCTTCTCGTAGCTCTGAAAATATTCATTTTAAGCCCTTCATTAGATGTTATTCACTAAGACTACCTTTCTTCAACTAAGTAGCAACGATTCACTAACCCCCAAAATACTTGCTCTATGAGACTGCAAGACTGGATGCAAAAGACCAGCATCTTCAAGTGACTAGGAATTTTAAATGGTTTTTGTTGGTTAATTTCAAGTTGGTTTTAGAAGATGCGAGTGCTAAAAGGAGAGAGTGTGGCAGCTGTAGGGAAACAGTTCATCCCAGCATGAACTGATGATTAAGCACATGGTGGAGGGGCGTGGCTGGCCTGGGGAATCACTTGCACCTGGGACTGGAAGGGGGTGGACCTGGGGTGGAGTTGCCCCAGGCTTAGATAAAGGCCAGCCAGGCAGAGAAGGGAGCAACTTGAGAAAGCTTGAGGGAAGGAGATGATTGGTGAGAAATCTGGGAGTGAGGAGACTAGAAAGGAGCTGGAAAGAGAAAGAGAAGATGAAACAGTGCGATTGTAGGAGGAGTTTTGGGACTTTTTCCATGACCATGACAGCAGCACAGAGCAGGCAAGTAGAGGTGACAGAGGGATAGGGAGGGAGTCAAGGCAGATTGGGAAACAAAACGCTAGATGATGAAGGCAAAGCTTTACGAGAGGTGTTGGAAGTTTGAATCCAAACTTAAACTTCTGTCCAAAGAGGGAGACAGAGAAATTGTACATCCAGGCCAAGTAATCCCTTTTCTGAAATATTTTCACTGCCTTGAAAATTGTGTGAAATTATATTAAAAAAACATTCTCTGCTAGAAACCTTGATCTGGGAGCATTACATTGAGAGTGGAAGGTTCTGCTTCCCAGCTAAAATTGCAGAATTGCTTTCCTTGGTAACCTCAGCTTCCTGTCCCTAGAACAAGCAATGCCCAGCCTGCATCATGGAATTCATGCAGGCTTGGATGTGTCAGTCCGGTGCTGATGGCTGGAGCAACTGTCACAGCTCCCTCTAAAACTGCATCCAGAAAATACAGACCTTTTTGTACTCTCCAGGCAACAAGCTCTCCACGATTTCACTCAAATGGTAAAAAGAAGGTCTTTTCTCTGGTTCACTGTTCCAGCACTTCACCATGATCTCATACCTGCAGATCAGATGGAACCAATTTAATCAACTGGGAAGAAAGACATGCTATCAAGAAAAACTAAAGCCAAAATTGTTTGGAGGCTGGCCAGGATATGAAAGCTAAATACACACGTACACTTCATTGGTAGCATGATCGGGTTTTGCCATTCGGTAGCCACTCTTTATCTTATTGTAGAATGTGGAGTCAACCATCATGCCAGGATATGGTGTGCCACCTGCAGATAAACAGAGGAAAAAATACTATTCTACATCGTGTTAATACTTGCAACCTTGTAATGAACCGCAGCTCATGATGATAAAAATGTTTGCAAGTCCGTAAATACCAACTAGCGAGTGCTTGCTGAACTATATGAAGATGATGACTTGGAGGAAAATACACAATTCAATTGTCTAGTTAATACTCCACTGGGGTGTATCTTAAATTTTGGAAAGTGCTCAGGATACATGTGAGTCTAGAAGGGTGAGATGCAGCTGGTTTTTAAAAGCTTTTTAAGAACTGCTCAGAGGCCTGTATATCTATTCCAGTTATTGATCATTTTATGTTCTGTGATGTGAGATAAGAACTTATAAAACATAATAGTTAACAAGCCTGGAAGCTGTATGCAGGCATCTGTGCCTTCATGTATAAAATATTCTTTCGTCTCAACAAGGATTTAATTGCACAGAACTGGAGCTTTGCCATTCACTACTTGCAATGTCAAGAGGCTCTAAAGTGGAACCTGCTTACAAAACTGAAATACTGACCTTTCATTGGGAAAGCTAAGTGGTCCCTAGGTAGTGTTGTAAATACTGGCTACTTGCTCAGGCCAAAAATTGCTAATGTCATAGTTTGACATGACATCAAAATTAATGAAACTAAAGCTGACAAATTAATAACTGAAGTACATTGTGTTGCATCAGCTGGAAGGTACTTCTGGCATGCTCTGAAGTGAAACATGGGCTGGGAAAGACTGAAGTGGGTACCACTTAAAAAAATCCCTTTGCAGTGTTTCTGAAGTGAATTGTCTGGGCACAGAGGCTGGATGATATCTGGATCAGGCCATCAGCGTGCATCTGGCAGACCTATGGTCATGCACCTACAGTCATGTTCCGCTGCTGCCTTCCTATGCTACTTAAGGCAAATCACTTGCTTGTATAGGTTTCTCTTTCCAAGAAAGAGCAGCTCTAGGGTGCACGCATGCATGCTGTAATATTTCATCAAAGGTCTCAGTCCCTTCAAAAGGAACATTTTCACCTAAAACAGGCTTCAGACCCTACCTTACAAGTAGGACAATGAAGCACAGACTAAACTGTACTTCAGTTCCCTATCTAAACAGTGGCACTTCCGTGTCTCCCAGGGATGCTTGTGAATTTATAGGATCCTGTGATGCCCAGAGACTGCAGTTATCAATACTATAAATAGCAGTGCAGCTGCTGTTTTTGAGAAGCAGCTCTATGACAGCTTATTTTAGAAAATAACATCAGGCTTGGGGTTGCCATTGGGCAGTAGTAGATACCACACAGGTGTGATTAATTCTGCTCAGAGTAAATCTGGGCAAAGCACACTTACTGAAGCAGGCCAGCCACCCACCCGGGAGGCTAATTAATCAGCCCGAGTCAAGAGACAGGCTGTTCCCAGCTGGGAACTGTACGTTGTCTGTAACTGCTATACGTTGTTATAACCACTTTACTCTGCCATAAACCAACTGTGCGAATGGTGCTGACCTGAAAATGAGAAATCAGTGTCCCGAAAGATTGACATTTGTTTTCATTCTGGAATGGGGCTTAGATGGGATCTTTTGAAACATATACAAAGAGACTGCTTCAAAATAGCCACTCGGCTGAGATGCAGCCGGGGCACCCTGATGCACAAAGGAAGCTAATTCCTCCACATTTTGGCCAAAAATTCCATCCTGGCACCAACACTTTTCCACAAAATCTTTCCAATCATTGTTTTCAGTTCTCTAGCAAAAAAAAAAAAAAAAGTATCTTGCAAAAACAAGTAATAAAAAAAATCTTTGGTAAAGTATGGACTTGCTATTTCACACCTAATGCTGGGACTTGAAACCCCATATAGAAGAAACTAAAAGTTGATTTCACACCTATGTTTCTACTGTAGGATTTGAAACGCTTTATGTAGAACAGCTCAGACTGAAAAAAAACTTAATTATGACATGTAAGAAAGTATTCACAGTACATACCAAGAGAAAATATTTCCCACAGCAGAATACCGTAAGACCAGACATCACTTAATGTTGTGTACAGATTGTCAAAAATGCTTTCAGGTGCCATCCATTTTACAGGGAGAAAAGTCTGTAGCAAAAAGAAAAAAACCCCAAACCACATAGATTAGTCATTAAAGAAATGCTTCCTGTTACAATTGCTGTTTGATAGTCAGGATTATCTTCTCTTTTGTAAGAAAAACTTGTGTTAACATGGTTAGTATTTATTTTTAATTCCATGTCACACAGGGGTATCAAGATTAGAAGCAATACTACTCTTTGCTCCCCACATGAACATATTAAGCCATAACTGTATTAATTTTATTACTAGCAAATACCCAGGCTGATTGGAGATATGATGCAAATGGTGGCACTGATGGCCTAGATCTGGTATGTGATCTAGATGGATGCGTTACTGCTCTACAGATCACAGTGACAGTTACTTAATGTATCCAGCCACAAAACTTGCTGGTTAAAATTTAAGTCTATGAAGCACCAAGTGTGGCCAAAGAACTTTCCAGTTCTCAAGCAGTTGTAGGAAAGTTACGTGAATTAATGAACAGAATTAAAATTGTTCTCGGGAGTGCTCATCTCAGCAGTCAGTTAGTGTAACCAACACTGTTAACTGGCATTTAAGGCTGCCACTTCTCATTGCAGTTAAATCAGAGCTCAGGAGATTAAGAAGTACATACGCTGCCCTTGGAGACATAGTTGGAATCATGCATGATGTCTCTAGCCAACCCAAAGTCACAGATCTTCACGATTTTGCCTTGAGCCAGAAGGACATTACGAGCTGCCAAGTCACGGTGTACACACTGTATGGAAAGAAATCAAGTCGTTCAAGGATGTGCTTATTCTTAGAGGGCCACATCCCTTCCAAAGCTCTCTGAAAACACCCAAATCTGTTGGCTGTCTGGGCATGGTCTGAACAAGACCTTTTACTGCACAGGCTCTGGTACTGCTCTCTAACAGGGTCATGGAGGCATGAGTCCTCAGAACCAGAGGGAGCTCATGTGGACTTACTGCAGTGGGAAGGATACAGAAATGATGCCTGTCCTCTCCACCCATCATGTGCTAATGACAGTCTGTGCTTTGACCACACTGGCCTGCAGTTGGATGGACCGTCCATCCAGCCCCTGTCTAGATCCACCACTGTCTCCAGAACCCTGTCTTCTCGAATGACACAAGCTGCAAAGGAGGAAGAGGATGCTGCTATTTTTCTAACCATGGCAATCTCAGTTTCCAAGTAAGACAGAAAGCTGGTCAGAAATCCAGAACACCATTATTCTGTATCGTGTTTTCAGAAACTAAATTGAAACTCATAGTTGAAGACATTTTGACACTTTCTTGCATTTTTACTTACTGTTTTATTTACTTACATTTTTAGAAGCCAAGAATTCCATTCCCCGTGCAACCTGATAGGTGAAGCTCAGCAAATCCAGTAGGCTCAAGCCCTCCGAACTGTCATCTGAAAGAAGGTTTTTTACTTCTGATTCTGTTGAAAAAGAGAGGAAAAAGAAGTTTGTGCTGTGAAGTGTGAACCAGCAATCCCTACATGTCACAATTCTGAGCTGATGACTTTAACAGAATGCCATGACCAAACCAGTCTTTTCATAATAACTAACCACTTCTAATGCCTGCATCAGTCGCTGACACATACTGCATTCAGTGTTAAATATAAGGTTTGGTTTTTTCTCGTCTGTATTTTTTTCCCCACAAAATTGCAGGAAAAAAAGAAATTAAAAAGGCCCACTGTACTGTTATGCAGGTTGTTGACAATACTCAGTGTGTGGTTCAAAAACATCTATTTAGAGGTGGTACCTCCTTGAGAATACATGTACATTCTTATCCACTTACTGTTGCTGAACACTGCCACATTTCCCAGTAAGTATTAACTGGAACAGACCCAGTACCAGCAAAAGGATCAGGAATTCTATGTCAACAAATCTTATTTTTTTATGAAAAATTTCAGAAAAAAAACAGACACAATTCTGTGATTCATTTATCCCTACTGTCCTACAGCACAATACGAGTACATTAGTCTCCCATGTAAATCTGGGGCTGGATATGTTTCAGTTCCTGAGGCCTAGAGCCAGAAGTGACTGTGCCTATTTTTAAAGCAAAGCATATTTAGGTTCTGAGAAAAGGGATGGGGAATGGGATGTATTCATTATCTTCATTACATAATCCAAAAAAGTATTTGGGAGTGTTCTGCATTTGGTAAGTGTCAGTTAATGTGAAATATAAGTGGAAACAGCAATATAAACTACTATTACTATTGTTTGTTCCTGTTGCTCAAAATTTTGCAGACTACAAGACTAAGGAAATCACTGCCTCCAAAGATTGTCTACAGCCCTGTTGCAGAATATGGCCCCTCGGCATTTCAGCACAGAAGTAAATATGCAGCTCTACCCCTTCTGCAGCATGTACTCCTGTCACTAGAGCACACTGACAGTCACAGAATCACAGAATCGTAGGGCACCAGCTTTTAGCTTATAGCTGATATTTACATGCCTACAGAACAGAGTTGAGTAGTTTATGTCCATATCATAAATGGCAAAAAAAAAGACACCTTTATGCAATAATTATTTGCATTAATGATGCATATAGAAGGGACAATTCTACATTACCTGACAAAGATTTCTTCTTATATGAAGCAGGTCGATCATACACAGATCTCTGAATATCAGAGTATTTAGATCCTTCCTTCCTTTCCAGCATTGGCACATACTGAGTAGTATCAGCTTGTTTCATGTCCATGTACTCTCCAGTGTTTTCAAATGATAAAATTACATAGCTGAAATTAAAAAAAAAAAAA
>WBMW01005327.1:474305-497891 GCA_013396635.1 Penelope pileata
AAAAAACTACAGTTATATCAGCTGTCAGGAAAAGTGGCTTCCCTGCCACAGCATCCTATAGATCTGACAGTTCTTACAGCATACAAATGCATTGCTGTGAAATACAAGGGTGTAAGAGCTGACTTAGTGATAGGGAATACATCAGAATTCTGTATTACAACACAGACATGTATTACCACACATGCATTATCATATATTTCCATGCTACCATGGACTACAGTAGTTGCACACAAGTGCTTCAAACTTGCCCTTTTGTCAACAGTAAGGTTGTAAACACATTGTCTAACTTCCAAAAATCCCACTAAACTCAGCTATTACTACCTAGGGTGTTTAGTTCAAGGAGTTCAAAAGGATAGGCACAATTTCTTCACTCATAAGGTTTCTTCAAACCCAGTCCAGCTGAGCAAACCCATGCTCAGATGAATGGTCCTGGCTGGACTCAGCTACTGAGTCAGTTGGTCTATTTGCCAGTGTGATTTCTTGAAGAAATCTCTGACACCTTCTAAATCCTGACAAATGTTATGACATTGCTTGATTGCTGAATGTATAATAACAAATGCCCTTGAAGAAGGAATGGAGATTGAGGAGAGATAAGACTGACTGCGTGCTCCAGAGATGCTGTAACAAGGCAGGTGCAGGACCACTGTGGTCCTGTAAGGATAATGGCTTTTTCTCTAAATCCATATATCTCTCCCACTACCATGGGCAGAGTGGAATTTGTTCAAAAGGTCTGCAAAATCTGTGTGTTCTCCCACAGGTAGTGTGGATCACACTTAGAAGGAAGGCAGCTGATGTCTATGGAGAGCACACAGTCGTCCCGGGGCTGTGGGCATCTGCGCAGGGGAAACATGGATCTAGGATGCGTGGCAGGGACACTGAACAGAAGGTGCTGAAACCTTCCTGGATCTATGAATCCTGATAGACAAAAGCCCACTGAAATGAATTAGGGAGAACTCTGAACCAAGGAATGAGAGGAAAGGAATAAGAGTTAGTAATGACATTCCTTAAGTTTGCAGGTCATACGATTTTTTCCCCTTTTTCCCACCTTCTTGTGCTTTCATCAGCTGGGTTCATCCCAAAAATGTCCAGATCTTTCTTTGGCTTCTCTGGATGTCGGCTCAGGAAATTGTCCCTGTTCTTGTGCAGATAGTTCACCAAATCACCGTAAAAGCAGTATTCAGTGATAATGTAAATAGGACCTGATGAAATAAGGCAAAATAATATATATTTCAAAAATAGCAGCTCCCAGACAGCAGAAAATCAAATATAAAACACAGAGAGTGCTAGGAGTCAATACATCTAAATTTACTAAGTTACGAGTGTAAATACTGCCAAATAACAAGTTGCCTTTAAACCTCATTTATTAATATTTAATGTTACAGTCAATCACTTTTGACATTTGTGTGATTGCTAAACAGCAAGTGATGGCTCCACAGCAAGCTTCCATTTCATCAGCCAAACCCACCTGATTTTGTACAAGCTCCAAGCAGGTTCACGATATTCAGGTGGGGCCCAAGGTGTGTCATTATCTTCAGTTCAGACATGAGCGCCTGTTTTTCACTGGATCTAGCAGTAGCTGTTGAAAAACCACACCAGCCACTGAGTGAGAACAATCACCTTCTTCACGATAACACCTGATCTCTCTATGCTTGCCTCAGAATAACATTTCTAAAATGTTTGTTCTGAAGAAGGCTGTGTCCTTTTCTTGAAAAGGGGATTTCTTGAGACTTGGAGAAGAGTCATAAGTCACTAATAAAGGACTCATCTCAAGAGCTGACCCAGTCTGTCTGCCCTTTTCATAGTGCAATGGATTGCCTGCATGGCACAGAGGCTCTTTGCAAGCTGCTTTTCTCAACACTAGAAAGTTCCTCATGGTTCCCAGACACGTGGTGCAAACCAGCTCCATCCACACTGTAGGTAGGTTTGCAGCTTCAGATACGGAGAAGCTATTTATACACAAGCAGTGCTTAAATAACTCAACGGGAAGACATGCCAACTAACGTGGGAAATGGAATGGTGATAACTTACGTTTCAGCATTTTCACAGCTACTTTCATCACTGGTTGAGAACGACTCAGTCCATACGCAGTCCCTTCTACCACTTTTCCGAACGCACCGGAACCAAGGATTCGACCTGAACATGAGGGAGAACATTATTTGTTCCAGAGCATAACAGCAATTAGCCTCATTTCCTGCTGCCATTCCTATTTCAGCTGTGATTCTTGTGTGGAACAAGCACACTCAGAACACTGTTATTATTATAGTAAGTATATAATACTAAGTGGTGTTGTTAAGCAGAAAAGGCAAATATGTTTTAAAGAAATACTGCAATTAAGCACAATTCCTAAAAGCAAGCAAGCATTAGGAGCACATCTGCACATGGGAACTTGTCAGAGAGGAGCTCTGGGAAACAATGCATTTCATTCCAATTTGTCTCCTATTCCACCCTGCCATCCTCACTTTACCTTTTCTAAACACTGAACTTCCTATGCCTAAGCTGACTTCCTTGCCAAGCAAGTCTTCCAAGCAAGACTTCCTTGCCTCAGTCAGCATCTGACTACAGCACAGTTGTGCCCTTTACTTCAGATCTGAACGGGGCTCTCCAGAAGTAGTTTCATGCTGCTACATCAATGCTGATACAGCTAGCAGCAAGACAGGCTGAAGAGAATCAGCAGCACGCTTACAGACAGGCAGGACCATCAGCAATCTGAAGGAAGCTGAAATACATGTTGATCGCATATGGGGAGAAACTTCTCTGAAGTTTAACATACAAGTGTGTTTCATATGCTTGAATATATTTTATTGCAAATTTCCAAGTGCTATGATGAAACAGCTAATGTTTATACATGCTTTACTCTTCCCACAAATCAATTTAGACAAAAAATTTGGATTATGATATCCTGCCTTCTGTTATGGATGCAGCATGCAGAAGAATTGTGTACAGATTGAGTGAGATTCTAGAGAAATATGAAGTACACAAACATAATCAAAAATGCTATATTTCGTTGCTTCCATATTGGGCAGCAAGTTCATTAAGGCAACGTTTATCCAGTGAACAAACCCATGTATGTGCTCCAGATGCCAGGATATTTTCATATTCCCAATGAGCTATTTCATTTCATGTTATTTTTTAACTTCCAACCTGCGGAGACTATATAGTGACTTCTACTATAGAGATACATGGCATTTTGTCTATGATGTCCACTTGCAGTTTGAACTTGCTGCCTTTTACACATCCGAAGGTGTTATTTGGCATGAAATACCATATGTTTCTGTTATCCTGTGGCTACAGTCCACACTTTATTGTATACACACGTTTCGAAGAAAGTTTCCAGCCAAAAAAATATAAATATCTACATAATCAACAAGCACAATAAACAGTTAAATCGTGCTTAACTCAATTACGAATGAAGAACTCTCCAAGCTCATGACAGTGTAGTTTGTCATGCACACAAAAACTATGCAATTTCTTTTTAAGGTTCCTGCGCTCCAAAGGTTGTTCTTCCCAGTCAGGATGTGAGAAAGCTTCCCACTAGATTTCAAACTAATTCAAACAACCTGAGTCTGAAATTTGGCCCCTGAAAGTTTTCAGCCCCAAGGTCTGGGAGCCACATGACAGGATGCAGCCCTTCAGAAAGTGATCGCATTTGCTGATGCTCCTTGATCTTCTTGTCTTCACAAGCCAATTCCTCCCCAAACCACATTGCCAACCGAGCAGGAGACGCGTGTCTGCCTTCCCGTCCCCCAGCCAAGCCTGGGTGCATGCAGAGGCAGGGGGAGCACTTCCGGAGCAGCAGGGAGCTATTGCTGCTATTCCCCTTTTCACCTCTCTCCATACACGTCCCATCTGTTTTGCACTTGAAATTCAGAGCCAGGTGGGAGCTGACTGCTTAGGAGTTGGAGGCATCTGTAACACAACCAGCTCCATCACTTTCTGGATGTCAAGACCTGCTGCAGAGCCCAAAACTATGTTGTGTATTTATTTTTCTTAGTATAAATGCACAACTGGGTTCTGCCCACTGGAGGAACAGGATTACTTCTCTGCAACAGGAGGACTGTGCAGACAGCATCACCTCGAGGCTCCTCAAACTGATAGAGGAACCGTACTTGGAGTGGGAGCTAATCTCAGTCCAGCTTCTGCCCATGTCCACAGAACTTATCTGCTGAGACCAGTGCAGAGGTGCCATGTTTCTGCTCTAAGGGACACAACTGAAAAGATGAAGTCCCAGACACAGCTTCCTTAACCGGACTCTTCTTTGGCTAAAATTGAACTTGGATTGATCCCATATTGAACCGTTACTTTCTTGGCATATACCAAAAGCCAAACAAGTGATGAGCTTTATAATCTACGTCCAGCTTCTAGGCACATGAGAAATTAGGTACCACATCTCTAAATGCTTAACACTTGAACCTTAACTTGCCTTTAGCAAGATGCAAATGGGGATGGGACTAATTCTGTGTATTAGACCAGTATTTCATTATATTAAGTACAGCATGGCAAATGGGTCATTTGTTAGGAAGTGATGGGAGCAACTCTGCAGCCTCTACTGCCATCCCAAAACCATGAGATCCTGCAGCTCTCAGAGTCCTCTCCTCAAAGGGGCCTGTCCTCTGCCTCCCTAGCTGAAAGAGGATGTCCCGCAGGGACCTCACTGCTTCTCAGCAGTGCCAGGAGGGAATGGCACACAAGCAGCTCACTGCATTCTCCAATTTCTCATTCTGCTATGCATCCCCTAGTCCTGTGCTGGCTGCTGGGTGCTTTAAATAGCAGAGCACTACACACATGGTGGAGAGGGGATAGTGAAAGGAAATGTGCAGTGTAACTCAAATTTATCAATTGAAACTCCAGCTAGCTGTTGGCATTTAACACAGCTCTGTTCTGCAGGCACTACTGGCTGGAAAAAAAAAGGGGAAAAAAGGAAAAAAAAAAAAAAAACAAATAAATGACAGCTGGCTTACTCAGCCAGGGTGGGAAGCACTCAACTGAATGAGCCAAAATATTTTTGCATCCTCCTTCAGAGCCTCCCTGAGCTGAAGGTGCAGTTCCTTTCCTGCCATCTCCCATTTTGATAAGGGAAAACCCCATAGGGCAGAATTATCAGACTCAAAAACAAAACAAGTCCCCATCAGCCTGATAGAAAACGTTTAATAAGGCAAAACTGCTAGCAGGGAAATGTTAACCATGTCAAGAAGAGCACTTGTGCAGTCCTGTTTGCTAGAAGGACATGTAGCACTCATGTTTAAAGCACTGACTGTCATGAATATACTTGTAAACAGGAAAGCACTGATGGAGACTGGTGCTCATGAGTCAGAGGGAGACAAAGTCACAGTGGTGGTTGACTCAAATCTGACAAATCCTATCTGGGAATATAATTAAAGTCTGGGTTGTAATAAAATAGTTGCATTAAACATCTACCCTCTCCTAGTTTTCAATTAGCAACATGAATTTAAGTAAAGGATATAATTCTTGAACCAGAAATTTTTGTGCCTTTTCTTTTAAGAATTAACATCAAATCTTTCTCTGTGGTGGGGCAAGAACTACACCAGGGAAATGCATTACTTAAACTGTGTCAAGCAAAAAAACGCCTGTCAGTTTTCTTTTCCTGCATTTTGTGTATACAGCTTGGTGCACAGACACCTCCAAGAGAGGGATGCTTTGTGCATTTAAAGCACTACCTGGACAGAACACTAAAATTGTTAATAATTACATTAATAATAACAATTTCAACTAATACAAGCAACAAATTGGACCAGCTAGATGAATTTTATATGAACTCCAGTGAAGGGACAACAAAGCAAGAAAGCAAAGGGGGAAGGAAGAAGAGCAGTAGCCGCAAAAGCACATTATGCAGTTACTCAGCAGTGATATATGCACATAATGGATTAATAATTTAAAAAATATTTCTAATAAAACTGTATAACTACTTGCAGATTTCCCTTGGCCTCTTCACATTAACATAAATGTCTTGCAAATTAAAAATGCTGATTCACTTCTTGCGGATGCCCTAGCAGCAGTGACTGCTGGAGCTGGAATTTGACCCTGCCGGGGGCCACCTAAGCCATGCTGAGATGGGCACTGCACATCTGGAGCACTGCAGAGATGGCATGAAGATGTGGGAAATGCTAACACGAGTTGCTCAAGGCTGACACCACTGCAGGAGAAAAGGATGTGGAAGGAGAACTAAGGAGGATAGAGAGAGAGAGATTCTGGACTTACGGCCATGAAGAAACTTACCAAGCACTAACCCATCTCGAGGAAACTCCCATCTGGAGTCATAAGGCAGTTGCATTGGATCCACATAAATGTATTCATGGCCATCGGGGCTGATAGACTCAATGACTCTCCATCTTATCTCATACCTCGGTTTCTGCAAAGCATATTGAATGCAAAACCAATTGTTAGTCTTGTGTCTTTCTTGAGATCAAGACCCAACAGGGCTCAGTATCCAAACCAAAGATTTATTTTTGTCTAGATTACCTGTTTCCAGATGATGACCAGGACAATCAGTGAAATTATCACAATCACCAGCAATACTAAGACTGCAGCAGCCACCGTCAGTTCCGATCTCAAGGCTGTGGAGTAAAAGGATGGGACACATTTTCTTCCAGAGCCAGGAAAACATGACGCATGCACAAGACACCCATCTCCCACACTACTGCAGTTCCCAAGTCCTGTAGATGTGGCAGGAGCACCAGGGGATGGTGACCGTAAATCCTTTCTTAGACCAGAGCTACACTGTCTTCCTTGTCTAGAAGAATATCCCATAACCAGTGGTAATAAAATGATAAAATGAATCACGGAATCACCTAATAAGTGAAAAACAGATACACCGTAAAGACCTGTAAAATGTCTTATTCCCAGATGTCCGTGGGTGGATAAAATCCATTTTCATTTAGTTTTATTTGCAGCAATTTATGTTTCTATCTACTAAGTTTTCTTCCGGACTAAAATGAGTGTGTTAAAGAGAAACCAAACTGGCTGCTGTAATCTCACAGAACAACAAAGCAAACTCACAGGGAGCCACAAGTTTCAGTTCCCGAGTAACAGCACCAAGGTCGTTTCTTGCCACACATCGCACAGCCAGGGTTTCCTCTACCTTCTGGAAGGTCACCTGGCTTTCCACCATGTTCTTCTCATCCAGATGGGCTTCCATGTGTATATCAGAGATATTGTTAGTCAGAAGAGTCCAGGAAGTGTCATTGCTGCATCTGCAGAGAATAACAGTGGAAATGGGTGTTGGGTGTAGGTGTTGATAAAGAAGAGTGACCACAACAGGAATCGCATTTTGTTATGCCTTTCTTCTGACAAGGATCATTGTAAAGACCAGAAATGCTTAAGACCACCTCTGTGAAAAGTCTACATCTTTCTTTCATCACAATAATCAGTGTTCTGATCCTAATTACTGCTGACACTTTGAAAGTCTGATAATGCAGCCCAGCAGGTCTGGTATAGATAGATGTTGGTGCCACTAAGTATCCCACAGAATTAAAGCAGTGAATGGATCTTTACTTCTCCTCAAATCCTTCACACCATACAAGGCTTCCTGGGGCAGGGCTAGGAGAATAACCATCCCAGACAGCAGGAGGAGACTTTAGTGCAATGGAAGCTGAGCACAGCTGAGAGGCGCCCAGGTCTCTTAGACTCCTTCCACGTCTGGTCCCCTTGTCACATATAGCCTCCCAAGGAGGGCCCAGCCTCCCAGAAGCTACAGAAGGAACCGGTTTAAAATCATCAAAACCAGGAATAACTACTACACGTCTAGAATACTTTGAACATGAAAAATATAATTTGGGAGGAAATTGTTCAAGTGAAAATTTAGAAGCACACAAGAATGTTAATGAGGCAGACTGAGCTATCTGTGAAATGGCAGGAGCTCCCTGAGTGGAGGGACAGGTAGTCTTCAAGATCTGCTACATTTGATTATTGAAGAGAAAGCTTTTATCAAGGTTAAATGAATGCATTGTGTATTCTCCTACAGAACATAATCACTAAGAAGGGTGAAGGAGCCTCTGAGAGGGAACTTCCCAATACGTAAACAACACGTCTCTGAAAAGGCATTGGATTTATGGCTTACTGGCCCTTGATGAGGAAAGTGTGGTACAGTAACTAACAATGTTAAGCTAGTCAAGAACAAGAGCAGTCATATTTTAGATAACAAATCCCTTTCTCTTCTTACTTTTTAATGTCCTTGCAAACCAACCATTCCACATCGGGAAGCGGGGTCCCCTCTGCCAAGCACCTCACCGTCTGTCCACCAGCAGAGCCATGGTGGTCATCCACGAGGTCTAAGATCAAGGCTGGAACTGGAAAGGAGTCAGGAGTTTGTTACAATATTCAGCAGGGTCTACAAAAGCACCCTGAAATCTCAAATAAAGCAGAGCAGGTATTGTTTGGCTGACAGCTAGAGACTGGGATTTGGCAGGAGGTCCTTGTCTGCTGAGGGGCAGGGGGGATCCCAGTCTAGAGCCATGAAAAGGAAACTCTGCGGGTATGCCACGTCCTCATGTCATGCTAAATGAGATATCGTTCCCGTTGTCAGCTGGAATAACTTAGATGGGAGGATAAAGTTTCTTTCTGGCACAAGGCCAGCGCAGAAGTCAAAGCCAGGATCAGAGAATGAGAGCTGCAAGGACTCAGCACACATGCACTGCTCCAGACATCCCAATTCACACTTTTCCTATCTCCATAGCCCAGGCAATCCAGTGCTCAGTGTTGATCCCATGTGTAAGCAGATCAGATTCTTGCTGTGGGCCATCAGTTCTTGTGAACAAGGCTTTGGGCCCCCTTACCTTGTATTAGCAAAGAGAAGGTGTATCTTTTAATCTCATCTTCATTTTCAGCAACCAAAGTATAGTATCCACTGTCTTCTTCCTTGGCCCGGATCAATTTTAATATACTTTGAAACCTGCAGAAATGAGAGTTCTGGTTTGTATTTTTATATGTTTATATTTTGTTTGTTTTTAAAGCAGGCATAAAAAGTCTATTTAAATGCAACATGTAATCTGGATACGTGAATATTATAATGTGCTGACATCTGGCATTTCTAGCATGCCTTTGCACTAAAATCAGTGTTCAAACAGTCAGTAACTACCAAAACACATTGAGAAACAAGAGAAACAAGTGGACATTATTATATTCTGCATGGCTCTGACAAAAGACCCTGATGTTTTTGGAAATAGCTAGAGATTATTGGAGTGAAGATTTCTTGGAGAGACTGAAGAGGGTTAGTGCCCAGAAACCAAGATTTGTATAGTTTGGAGATGTCAATGTTATTGAGGCATTATCCTTTAGAGTAGAAAACAAAGAATTTTTAAACGTTATTGAGGAAGAAGCAATAAACTGCAGTGGAAAGAGAGAGCAGTAGTTCTCAGGTTTCTAGGGGAGAAACTCTCGAGCCAACATGGCAAAGCAAGATTCATAAGAGTATTTTTACCGTGTTTCCTGGACTCTGTTTGAACTAGTAACAATCTCAGTAAGATTTTCAATCAGAGTCACATTATCCTTCAACCAGTACATTTTTGGAGCTGGGTACGCCTGCACATCGACGACAAAATTTTTGACTTCATGTAGATTGACAGCTTCCAAAGGGCTAAATTGAGGCTCTAGATGAATGAACCCTTTGTCTGTAAATGAAAAAGCCATGCATGAACAATGCTGTGCAGCGTTTTTCAAGAGGAGTGTTTTCCAACACATTAGTAAGTTTTGGACACTGAAATCAGACTATACCATGAACTGTAATGACTACTTTCTTATTTTCCTTAACCTCCTTGGTTGCATGTCGAGCAGTACATTCATAATCCCCTGTGTCTTTCACTGATGCCTCAGGAATGGTCAGGGTGTAAACCAGCTTCTGCGATGGGACTTTGATATCATCAAGTTTTATCAGACCTTTTTCTTTCTGTAGTTTGGAGAAGGAAAAAAAACCTTACTTAAGTAACTGAGTCAAAAGTAGACCATTGAGGATTTATGATGCACCTGGATTGAGAGTAACCATCTAAACCCTGTATGGCAGAAGATTCATTTATTCAACCAAAGATATATTTTGAAACTACAGGCACTAAAAGTGTGTCTATAGAAATATGTCCTTCTGGGGGCAGCCACAGGAGGGTGAGGAGATTCAGAGCTCATATTTTGTTCATTTGAAACAAAACAACATTCAGACTTTGGGTGAGCAGTCTGAAAGTGCATTTTACTGGTTATACTACCTTCTCCTCAGACAGAAAATCAGTGGGTTTTATTTTGTATTTTCTTTATTAGGCTCCCCTGAAGTAGGGTGAATTTATATTCCCTCCACCAGACAAAAAGTGACCAGTTACTAGATGTTTTGTTCTCCCTGTTTTCAGAACAAGAATAATGTATTGGTAAGGAGAAGACTCCTGCAAGAAAAAGGATGGTGAGTATGATCTACCATGTTATCATGAGAGGCTGGGATAAAAAATATTTCGTAGAGAGTTTTGAAAGATGGCATATTGCAGAGGTTTTCATGTGTAACGTAGAAAATAGAACAAAGTCTCAAATCATTTTTTCTTTTAGGGTCTTAATTTACTGAAGTAAAAACTGTGATTTAGGGTCACAATTACGTGACAATTACGCAGTTGCTTCAACTACTCTATTCCCTCAGTTACCAGACTTCATATGCGATGCTCTGAAATTCTCCTTTGACAGGGACACTAGCCAAGTTTCACTGAATAAAAAGATTTATAACAGAATGATATTATGCAGGTCTGAAAAGTTGAGATTGTCTGAAAGTTTTAAAGCTTTCTTACTTTCTCTCTTTTTTTTTTTTGTTTTGAAGTTCTCATTAATGAGTAATTACATCGACTGCAAGAGTCATATAATTTACACTGGCAAAAGGAACAACAAAGGCTCTGAACTTGATTCTCCATCATCCTACATTATGTTGAAGAATCCAGGATTTAAGAAAGCCATTTTAGAGGTTCGTACCCTCAGCAGTGGAATGATGCACGGATGACCGACACGCTCCTAGATCTTTCTATTTCTACATTTCTTTTTTTTCAACCAACACAAGACCTGAGAGGCAGCATTCCTCCCTCTGCGTATAGACTCCCAGTCACACCTCACCTTCCTCTCATGCTTTGCATACTTACTAACAACAAACTCGAACTTTTGTTACTTTCTTTTGTAATACCCTAAAAGTAAAAGAGATTACTTTGTTTTTTCTCCTTGACTGTCCTCATTCAGAGAAGAGATTAATATTTCCAACCCTATCTTCTTTCCAATAAGTAGCTACAAACATTCAGACCAAAAAAAGAGATATTTACCACTTTCCCAGGATAATTCCACTGTAAATTAACCACCTCGTTGTCAAAGACCACACAAGTTACTACGATGGTCTCGCCTGTTTTGTAGACTGTTTTAAGAGCTTCAATTTCAACTGGTAGCTGTGAAGTAGCTAAGAGAGAAAGAGAGAGAGTGCAAATTTAGTTTAAAACAGTGTGCAATTTTCACACTGTGTGATTTCAGGGATACATTTCCATTTCACTTCCCCTGCAGAGGAATAACCTGGAAAATGCAATGGAAGTACTGCTGATTTATACTGATATAAACATTGTATATTTAAAGCATGAAGTGTACAGGCATTGAATTTAATCAATTTAATTAAGAAATGATCCATGCCTAAAATTTCAATTAATAGTTCCTATCTCAAATGCCCCTGTGAGAAGGCACTCAGTATAACAGTAACTTCCCATTTGGTAGTCAGTGACTATATTTGAAAAACCATTTCTTGTCAATAAAGCCTCATTCTCAAAATATTTGAATCAGCTTTTTTCCCAATTACCTGAAGTCCTATGATTTGATACACCAAGCTTTTAAATTACGTTTCAGCAAACAGGATGAAAACACATACATTTATCATCAGGGAAGTATCTGATATAACGCCATGATGCCAGTGCTAATACAGCTCTTATGTGTAAGAAAGGAACTGGGCTGCACATTATTGCCTCTGTTAGCTTGTTTTGTTTTGTTTTGTTTTGTTTTTTGTTTTGTTTTGTTTCAAATGAAAATAAATAAATACCTCTTAAAATATAGACAAGAAACTCATCAGACTTGAACTCCACGCCTTTAACAGTTGTTTTGCACATGTATGATCCTGCGAGGAAGTTCCCTATGAAGCCTTGTTTGCTGTCATAGAAAGCATAGACAGCCTTGTCTAAACTGTTAATTAAAGTCACTTCAGCACTTGGGTCACTTGTCCGACAAGGGATAACAGTGGGATCACCTTCTTCTACTAGGATGAACTGGTCTTCTGGTAAGGAAGGAACAAATGGCATGTCTGGATCTGTAAAAAAAAAAAGGTAAGTTGGCACTGTCTTCTTTGTAGGAAGTCCGTATAGAAGAATGGAATGTCATTGACTATGTACAGGACTTAACTGAAATTAGTATCATTAATTACTTCACTTGTTAGGAGGCTGCAGGTGAGACATGCTAACTGCATGCAGTGTCTCAGTTTTGCTCTCTGGTGTGACGTTTAGCAAGACACAAAATGGGAAAGGGCTTGGGCTTCTTCGTCACAATTCAGGATGCAGAATGGGAAATGCAAAGCACTTCCAAGAGAAAAAAAAAAAAAGTATTATTCTCCCCACTAGACCTGGTTCTTACATGTTCCTACACTGAAAGTAAAAGCATATTAAGTGACACAAAACGTAAAAATAGTTAATGGATATGAAAACATTCGTGCAATTTCTGGGGATTAAAGAAGAGATGCATTTCCTTTCTCCATTACAGACAACTCTACCAAGACGTATCTACAGCAAATATCTTAGGGTCAAATTCAAACTTAGACATCCAATTCTTATGACACAAGTGCAACACTCACCAAAAAAATACTTTTAATGGCAGAAATTAGAAGTGTGGATATCAGTTTTGGTGCTGCTTATACGGCTAACACCATTAAAACCATATTTCATCAAAAATAATTCAGGGTGCTTATCTTCATGCATTTCTAACATATCTAACACTGCAGCTATGAGACATAGTTAATTATGGTTACAGCATGTGGTTTTCAGACTACGGTATTCAACCATAAAAAAGCAAACAAACACCTGGTAGTTTTAGCTCTTTTAAAGTCAACAAAATACATGCCAACTTTCCTATCCAGCCAATCCAAAGACTGACTTCAAAACATAATTGCATAACATATCAAACATAAAAAGCAGAGCCCTCAAATTATCTGCACTTGGCCATTTGGAACAAGCAAATAATCCCTGCTAGCCTGAAGCTTCTGTGCGAAGCTTTATAATGAAATTTAACAAATAGCGATACAAATCCCTCCAACAATAGAATTTATGCTGCACTGGCAGGCTTTTTGTAGCAGCAGTCCAAACACAGCCCTCTATCCCAAACACGCTGCCAACTCCATGTATTCATTTTCCCAACGTAATTTAAAACAGAAACAGGATTCACCTACTTTGGTTTTCTCTGTGCTTTTAGTGAAACTGGGATATTGTGTGAACTCTCAAAGTAATCTTCCATGGCCAGAGTGGGTTGCTGCCACCCATTGCCCTCCTAATTCATTGCAGGAAAAACAATTGTAAAGACAGTTTATAGTGGAAACAGAAACATTCTCTGTAATTTGGAGAAAAGGATATGTTTCTGCATTTATGACATCTTAATGTTCAGTGAGTGGAAAAAATTACAGGGTGTCTCTGCCTTGGAAATGTGGTAGGCTGAAATCTAGAGGCGTTCCAAAATCAAACTGAAAAACCCTCCTCTTGAGGAAATCTTCTGACTCTTGGCCTTCTGTCCCTTTACTAGGTGAGTTACAAGCCTGTCTAACAGCAGCAAAGTCTTTTGATGATATGGTTAGACCTGGCTGAAAATTGAAATGCACATGTCAAAGCCTGAAACCTCTTACTGCTTCAAGAATGGATACAAATACTTTAAGTTTATAGTGGGAAATGTAGAGGAAGTCTTGGAAGAATCGCTGTATTCAAATCCCACATCATGAACCGCAAAAACTTAATAGCACCGCAAAATAGCCTTAAAAAAAAAAAAAAAAGCCTCATTAGTCCTTCCTGCCCTTTTCCCCTTCCACAATCCTCCTTACAGTTTCAGACATCATCTCCTCCACAACTTATTTAAGTTTTGCAGGATTATTTACAGTGCCTTCCTTTCTCCATCAGTTCCTGCTCAAACTATTTACTGTGAATGTCAGCTTGGTCTCCTCTGGCACTGCTCTTCTGCCACTCATCCCCTTAACACCAAGGAAACACCCAGTGCTTTGCCAGGAAGACAGCTGCAACTCCGTCTGTGGTGCTGACTACAGCCACAGCAAAAAATATATATATTTATTTGATGGATAGCATGGAAATCCTTTAAATAAATTTCCAGCCAGAAGAAGAGGGTGGGAAGGCAAAGCTGGTGATAGGAAATTCCTAAAAGAAGAGAAGAATGCTGTATCTTCTGGGTCCAACAGATTTTCCCCCATTGCAGGGAAAGGTGGCATAGAGATTAGGAAGGCTATGTTTGCCTTGAAAATTACAGGGCACTGCAAGAAATGCTGTATTTTTAATCTTGCCTCAGGCTGGCCAGCCGCAGTATTTCTTGTTTCACCCTCGCTTGTGACAGCCACCCCAAGACAACTCTGCTGCTTTATGGTTCCTGGGCCTTGTGCACATGTGAGCTTCTCCCCATTCTCAGCTTAAATCAGGTAAAGAGCAAGAAAAGGCCTTCCTCAGCTAGTGACTGCTTCAGTGTCAGCTGTGGCACCAGTTTGGCCAGCACATGTCCCAAAACGTCTACCAAAATCACCCCTGGAAGGATCGATGATGCTGTTCAATGCCAAATTCACCCCTCTTCTTGCGAACTGAAACTCCTACCAAAAATGCAAAGACCAGTACAGAAAGAGGAACTCAGAGGCACTGGTCTTGATTTACACATTGGAAGTCATTTTTCTTCCTCTCAGGACAAGTTGCCCCCAGCAATATGCCTCTCGTGAAGATCCACATGGCAGCCTCCCCACCCAGCCTCAAGGAGGGCAGTGGAACTCCCACTTACCAGGCACATAGATGTAGATGTCCTTCCCCTCCACTTCCCCATCCTCCACTTGTGTGTGGTTATAATAGCAAACATACAAGCCCGTGTGAGCGGCTGAGGCATTTCCGACTTCGAGCACTGTCATGAAGAGGCCACTGTTGTTCTCCTCATGTCTGATGTCTATCCTGTGGCTTCCCTCGGTCAGTGGGTACTGCCAGCTCACTTCGCTGTCTCCAGAGCATTTGAGTGTGAAATTGGAATTCAGCTGTACAACCATCTCATTTCTGTTGGGAACAATAGTCGGCAGAGGAAGCTGGCAAAATGTTAGGAACGGTCCTGGAAAAAGACAAATAGAGAGCACATGAACACACAGCCCATCCTCAGCACAGGGATGTGAGAGGGTGCAGCCTGGATCCAGAGCAAGCATCTTTATTGCTGACATCCCAGGAAATTTGCGCTTGTTAAAAGCCAGAGCTTTTCCCAGTGGAGGGCAAATGGCCTCCCTTTGAAATGCTAAGCAAGGAGTGTTTGCTTGCTGCCTTCTGTTTGACAAATCCAGAGGTGAAAGACAGAGGTGAAGTTAGAGAGGGCTACCAATCCACACCTCTGCTTCCAGCCCCAGCTGTGGGCACTTCTTTGCTGCCCTGGCTTCTGGTTCATGGGCATTGCAAGGCTGGGCTGCAGGACCACTCCTTGCAACATGGTCAGGAAACCAGCAGTCCTGACAATTTTTGAGTTAGCTTGCAATCAAAAGTCAGAAACTACTTCCCAGGGCCAACACCTGCATTTCACATCTGGCTTCTATTTCTGCAAAGGGCCGGAGCAGGGGCATGGATCCAAAATTTGTGCATCGGGTCTACCTCTAGCCAAAACGTACAGAGAGTTTATAGCCAAATAAAACTGTAATTCGCTGAACTAGATGTTGTAGATGGCACCGCTTTTCAGATGCAATCTACGTTTACAGGATCAGATTTGCAAGCCTAGGTAATTTGTAGGTGGGCCAGCGCAGGCCCAAGTCCCAGAAGGAAAATGAGAGTGTCCACATCCTAAGTTCCTGAAGGAAAAGAAAGGGAAATTCACCAGGGAAACAGTGTGAAAGTGGGGCTCTGCACAACAAACCAGCGCTGAGAGCCCAGACGTTCTTTGAAACCAGTTTCTCACATCTGCACGTGTTATCTGAGCCTGCAGGGCCCTTTCTATATTTGGCAGCCCTGTGGCAAACCTTGCCCTCCCCTCCCAGCGCCATGCGCTCTGCAGATGTGGGCAGCCCGGCGAGCGCGGTTCTGTGGTGGGGACGGGGGGGTGCTGGGGCCCACACAGGCAGCCCAGCCTGTGCCGAGATGCTCTGGCATGGCACGGCCATGACGGCTGGGGGTAGGCCTTGTCTTAGCCTACCAAAGGGAAGGACAGACAAATAGAGGCTGGAGGCAGCTGGCCAGCCATTTGGTGTTTGTTATGGTGGAGACAGCGAAGGGAAACTTAAATATGGATTTACAGAGAAGGCTTAGAGGGGTGAGGAATATTACCTGTGAGAAAACATCCCAGGATCAGGAACGTCCTTGGGGGAGTGCCCATAGCTACCAACAACTGAAACAGAAAGAAGGCAACGGGGAGCCAGTTAGCAGATAAAACATGCACGAGAAGCTGCAGGACCCCTCTCTGCTAAGGGCAGGCACACCCCCGGGACCCCCCTCACACCCACAGCTGGGTGCATATGTGGGGCAATGAGGTATATGGGGCTGCAGGCAGGCCGCCAGCATGGGGAATGCAGCCAGGGCACTACGACCGCTTCTCCCCACTAAGTTCTGGCCCACCTCACTCTTGACTTTTGGGAGCAGAGCACAAAGTCGGCACTTGCAGCAAACAGCCTGCAAACAGCCTGGTGCCCGCCGCAGCCTCCTGCACCAGGCTCACAGAAACACCTCTGCCCAGATGCAGTGTCGAGGTCAGTGAGCGTGCGATGGCTATATGCAATCAGTTCTGAACTTTTAGCTGCTTGCAGCTTTTTTTAGGGGGAAAAAAGTATATTTAAAACCTACTTTATTACAAATCATACAATTGTAAGCGATATTTTTGTCTTGCCATTGTGCATGTGTGTATATATAGCTTACTGAACACAATACAAGACAATAGTGTTTATTGCTTATTTAGCAAGAACTCCCTTGATCGAGAGACATGCTATTTGAAACATATGCAGAAATTTTCTGATGGGATAAATACATGACAGACTGCAGGCCAGCACTGCCATTCACTGAGCGCTTCTTCTCCCCAACAGTATGAAGAGTCATACATCATATGTGATAATTTCAGCTTTCAAACAAATAGTCATAAGGCACCAGTTGTGAGGAGGCAACAATGGCAATAAGCATCTCTGTAATTTTTGTACCATCTAATCATATTTGTACTTAAATCCCTCAAGCAGCCTGATGGATATTTTTCAAAGGAGAAGCTCCTACAGCCCCTGCTCCCATTGAGATCAATGGACATTTTTGTTGATTTTAATAGCAGCTGGATTTGGCCCAAATCCAACATACATTAAAAGAGGACTGTACAGAAGAACCCCTAATCTGAAACACAGACCAAGGAGTAAAATAAAGGATGATGTGCCAAAACAGAGACTGCTTTTCAAAGGTCCTGGAGAGTTTCTATTCACCCTCTGGTATTCAGCTCCCAACTCTGAGACAGGAAAGCACATAGGTGCGTTTAGTTGTTAAGGCTATGCCAACACCATATGGGAGTTAAATGATTACAGCATGGCAAGGGGTGTTTCTGAGCCAGCCCCTCTTTCCTCCTGCAACGTGTGGAGCAGACGGTGCTCCTTTGCAAAGCAGAAAGTATTTGGTACTCCAACCAAACACAAGGGTCCCAGGAGTGGGATTAGACTTACAAACTACCAGCCCCCAAAACATGTACAAACAACCAGAAATTCAGCTGACAACATTCAAGCAGAGACAACCATTTTGCCTGATTCTTCAATTAGCAATAACTGCCATGTATCTGTCTCCCACTGATAACAGACTCTGAGACATCAAACAAGCTCCTTCATTTCAGCCTCCTTTATCACGTTTGTATCTTGCAATAGTTTTTTCTGATAAAATATCCCACTGTAAATCTTTAAAGAGTTCCCATCGTCTTCCTTATTGATCTGATTCCTAAGCTCCCAAGATCCACAAGACAATGTTACCCCACTGTCTGCCAATTTTCCTTCTGCCTTTTCTGTCAGAAAAAAGCAGGTCTCTCTCCCTCAGTTGTGATGTTTCTCCAGGTGATTCAATGCAAGAGATGCAGTATGGGAGAGGAAAGCACAAAGCTAACTCATCTCTTACATACAAGCCTGCAGAAGCTCTGCTGACGTAGACTTGCACTGCTGCAAAGCTGCATGAGGACTGCAGCCTGGTGAATCAACTGGTCTAAGTACAGGTGATGGCATTTCCAACATGCTGTTTGGAATCTGCTGTCTTAGTTGGGCTTCCATAGCAATCAGTAACAGCTGAGTGCCTCAGTCTACCTTTGCAGTTTAAAATAACACAAGAATTTAGTAAATTTGCATTTCCCAACAAGCTGTTCTATCTGAATCCATAGCTTTTATCTTGCCTCGAGGACCTGCAAACATCAGCAAAACTGAGTGCGACATCTACTCACTGTGAAAGGCGGGACAACGTACTAAGGACTCCTCATCATCCCTACTCAGAATCTGTTTGAACTGGATTAAATTACATTGTGCGCCTGACTTAGGAATGCCGAAATCTAGGTTTAGCACAGGTATAATTTAACACCTCTGCTCTGGGCCAAAGAGAGTACTCGTTCCCACCACACCAAGCAGAGATACTAGGGCTTTGTTGTTTATGTACCATCACCTAATATTTTTTCTACACTTATTCGGCTTCTTTACATTCTATACAGCAGAGAAACCCTCTTTGTCCCAAATCACCCTGAATCTCAGCCCTGAATAAACACACCAGGTTCAGCTTCCAGCATCACCACGTCAAACTGCAAATTGCTGTAACCTCGGTGAAGCTGGCAGATTTATGCAAGTATTGACAGTGCACATGCAATGTAAGTTTGGGCCAATCTTGATTGTTTGTGTACCTTGAACACTGTCAGTTAAAACAGAAACTTGGGAGTGCACGGTGAAAGCTAGATGATGCCACGGGGGGTTTGCCAGCCCCGCAGGAGTGGAGGCTGATTGCCCAGGGTAAAACAATCATCACATCTGCTCTAATCACTGGGCTTCAAAAGGAACTGTCTGAAAATTTGGTATCTCTGTTGTGTGCTTTACTGATAAAAAAAAAATCAGGAAAAGAACATCAGAAGAACTTTTATCAGCAAGGAGTCAATCTTCCAAATTCTCACTGTCAAGTGCTGGCTTTCCACCAGGAAGGATTTCATTGATTGCAGCACGGAAGACAAAGTAAAACCAATATCCAGAAAGCTGATATAAATACGTGTTTAGAAGATGATGATATTCCTGGACGATAGTTCTGCATGACCTAGAAGGAAAGCACGATGGTGGAGTAAAAAGAACCAGCAGCATATATTTTTTATACTGCTGTAAATCAAACAAAGAACTCTTTCAGGACAGAAAGCCATCCCATCCACCGGGAGCCTGGAGACTAACAACAAACTCGTTTCCTGTCCCCTCCTCAGTCGCTGCAGTTAATCCTCTTGGCCACGGGATGGCAATGTTGATCCACGTTAACAAGCCAAGTCTCTTGTCCAAGCAGAAGGTCTCCAACGCAACAGCTGAAATCCAAACTGGGTCTCCTAGATCCACTTAAAATAAAATTCCTTGTGTCTTAATTTCGTGCGAATTTGCCTATTCTTCTTCTTTGGAAAAAAAAAGGTCTTAAGTTGAGTTGCTTGTATTTACATAAATTATACGATAGTAGGTGGATTGCATATCTTGGCACAAAATGATGTGATTATCCTTGTTATGAGAGGGCTGGATAATTTCAGTGGAGATTTTGTCTGAGTGGCAATCTGTCCTTCTGGGAAAGGGAATCTTTTCCAGCAAGAGCCAAGGCCAGCCCAAGAAAAGAGGAGCATGTTTCCTCCCTATGGCATATGCCACTGGTTGAATGTAAATATTCAGTCAGGACCTCCTGAAACATTTCTTGGTTTGCAGTTCCCAAATTACAAACTCAGTTCTCTGCAAGAGCAGAGCAGCGCTGCAGAGCAAACAGGAGGGTCTGAAGGTTTCACTGGGGAAAGGCACAAGCAGCACAAGAAAATTTCTTATTTGAAAAATCTGGCATCAATGTTCTCCTAAAGTGAGGTTCGTTCCACACTCCTTCATGAATGCTTGCCTCTAGCATAGCCCGCACGTCCCTTCTGAGCTACATGGGAGTGACCACACACCAAGCTGAGCCCTTCTTGGGCTCCTACAGCCGCACAGGGCTCTGCAGGGCACCCCGAGAGGGCGGACACCCTGTGAGCCTCCCAATCAGCCCCAATCCTTCAGCCTAACCCGTGGGGACAGACCCCACCAGACTAGGAAATAAAAATGAAGGGCAATTCACAAAATCTAAATTCATCTAAAGGACTTTCTAGACTGTCCCAGCAGATAGACAACACGATGAGCACTTCCAAGGGATACATCTCGCTTGGGTTCTCAGGATCAGGTCAGGAACTTCAGAGAACCCCTCAGATCCCAACTTAGGTGCTCAGAAGAGCTGCATGGAAAAAGCAATCCATTTCTGTTGACCACAGGAGCTAGGAAGCCCAACCACTGCAAGCTTTTCCCTGGGGTGCCCATGCAAAGCCTTATTGACTTGCAAGAGATGATTCAAGCAGGAGAGCAAGGCAAGAGGGAGAGACAGGATCGCTTCCTTCCTTGCTTGCTTCTTGTAAATTATCAGCAAGTTTTGCCAGAACCAGAAAAATGACCTCTCAGAAATTATTCCTTGATCTTTAAAATGAGTGAAGCAAACATCCTAACAAAATTTTGGTCTTCACACACAAGAGCAATGCCATTTGGGCCATGAAGACCTAAGGATTCAACTGAGGAGAGGTTTCTATAAGGTGATCCATTTCGCCTTCGACCAATTGGACCACTGTTGGAAATAAACAACAAAGTCTGAGCTATGCAAGTCTTCTTCTGTCTGTATAAATTGTACTCAAATCCCAGCTTGAAACTGCAGTACCACAGAGATGTATTTGATTAAAATATTTATTGCTTTCTGCTTTCTTGAAACCTAATACCTATGTATTCCTCTCTCAGCCACATGAAGGTTTCCCATACGCCAATGAGCAGCAAAGATGGCCCTGGTGCCCCATGGCAGCCGCACTGTGCAGGCTCTGCCTGTGTGTACCTGGGAACAGCACCAGGACGAGGGCTTGTTCGGAAGCAGCAGGAGCCCGCCTGAGGGCTGGGAGAGCTGCTTTGCTTGTGGATTCCTAAATCCAACTGCTTTGTGCAGTCTCATTTTTCTTCAAACTTTTTTTCAGACTTTGAGGTCGGCTAAACTGCTGTTTAGCTGAGGGCTCTACAATGCTCTTTGTAACTGGAAACTAGAACCAAAGAGCCTTGCTGGGGGATCTTTCTTTATTGCTGCTAGATACGGAGTTAAAAATCAGATCTCTACCGCTGGGATTTTGACTCGTCAATGACAGAGGGACCTTTGATGCCCATCTCCTTGCTTTGATCCCGTCTCTGGCCCCATCCAGGGACGCCGAGGTGCCTCAGCGGGGCTCTGCACCAGCTCGGGGAGATGCTGGGGGCAGCACCCCGGCATCCCCCTGCCCCCGGGATGCCGCACGGAGCTCCCACGAGCTGCACAGACCGGGGGTTTTAGCGAACGAAGACAAAATCAGCCCCCATTCCCCCAGTGGGGACCCCACGGGCAGCCGGGACGGGGTGGTTCACACTTTCCTGCCCCCATGCTCGGGGCTTTCCCCCCAGCTGTGGGCACTGCCCGCGGTGTCCCCGAGGGAGCGGTGGTCCCCGAGCCCTCCCCGCTGCCCGCTCTCCGTTGGAGCCGCTGCGGATCAAAGGCTGCCGGGACCCCGAGCAACCCTCGTGGGGATGGCACCTCCCGGCCACTGAGCTGTTTGTCCAGGAAACAATAGCAAAGCCTTTGCCANCGAGGTAACTAGGAAAAAGCAAAGCGGGCTGCAAGGGAAAGGAGAGGGGCGATGGGAGCCGTGTTTCCCTGCGAGACTGACCCTCCGCATCCTCCTGCAGCCCGCTCCGTCGGGCGCGGCGCGGCCCCCCCTTGCCCCGGGGACGGGCGCTGCCCCCCGGCTCGGAGCGACGCGGCCCCGGGACGGCTCCGTCCGTCCCCGCCCGTCCCGAAGCGATGCCCGGGACCCCGCAGCGTTTGCGGGGATCGCGCCGAAAATGCCGTCGAGGGGCACTGGGATGGGGCCGGGGCGGCGGAGAGCCCCGGGGGGCGGCCGCTGCCGCCTCGCTGGATGCGTCGCTGCTCGCTCCAGAAAAAACTGTCCGAGTCCTGTTCTCTGGAACGGCTCCTGGGCTGCCGAGTCCCCGTCCAAAAATGTTGAGCAACGCCGCAGCCAGCCAAAAAGCCATTTCCTCCTCGCTCCCGGGACTTCTCCAGGGGACTCCAGTCTGGCAGGGCTGGCACGCCCGCAGCTCCGCGCTCCACGAAATCCAAACGGCGGCCGCGAAGACCTCGATCCCCCCTCGGGGTGCGGGGCGGTGGGCTCCTGCGGTCCCGCGGGGCAGCGGTGATCCCGCTGAGAGAGGGCGACGCGGGCTGGAAAGGCTCCAGGTACCGCGCAGCATCTCCTCTTCCGCGGAGACGCGTGAAAAAGACGGGGATGGCTGGGGCTGCCCGCGTCCCATCGGGGCGACGGGGACACCTCGGGCGAGAGGGACGGGAGGCGAGGTGGGGACGGGGGGACCCGAGGAGGGGAAGGTGGTGAAAAACAAAGGGTGGGGGAAGGGAGCGAGCGGAGGGAGCGAGGATGCGAGAGGAGAGGGGGAGCCGCCGGGCGCGCCCCTGCCTCACTTCGAGGCGCGTCCCCTGGACCCCCGAGGCGGGCATGGCATTGCCGCAGAGGCTGGCGGCGGGACGCGGTGCGGTGGCCGCACCGCCCCAATGTGCTCGGCATTAGCGCTGCCCGCGCCGCTCGCAACGTCGCCGCCGCCGCGCCTCGACGGCCCCGCGGAGCGCCCGCTGCCCGCTGCCCACTGCTGCCCCGCGGGTTGGAGCCCTCCTGGGACACAGCGCCGGGGGAAATGAAACGCCAACAAATAAACACACGGGGAGGGAAAAATGAGAAAAAATACATAAACTGGAGAAAGGAAAAAATAAAAAAATAAAAATAAAAAAATACCCAAACGGTGGGGAAACCGCCCCTCACCTCTTACCTTCTCCTTTATAGCCCGCGGATGCCGTCCCGCAGATCGTAAAATATCCAAAATATGTCCACGTCTTTTGTGAGCCTCCCCGCTCCGGCGCGCTCCCTCCCGCTCGCCCTCTCCCTCCGGATCCGACTGCAGCGGTCTCACAGCCCGCGCCCCGTAATTGATTCAATGCTACAGTCCATCCTTCCAAAACTAATCATTTGCTTTAAGTAAATAGCTGTCAGGAAATGAAGCCCCCTCCGGCCCCTTCACAATAA